>JAPVLO010005708.1:0-14823 GCA_027257055.1 Cephalopachus bancanus | reverse complement strand
CCTTGTCTAGGGCCTGTGTAAATATGGACAGACATTATGGATCTCTGTATCACAAGACAATAACCGGGAAGAATTCAGGAGAACTGGAACATACAACTGTCTATCCACGACTGTCCAGCCACGGTATAAAAATTCTTCCTGCCGGGCTCGGTGGCTCAACCTGTATAATCCCAGCACTTTGGGAGGCTGAGGCGAGTGGATTGCCTATGCCCGTGAGTTTGAGACCACCTGGGCAACTTGGAGACAGCTCCTCACTACAATAAATAAAAAATTAGCCAAGTGTGGTAGTGCATGCCTGTAGTTCTGGCTACTTGGAAGGCTGAGGCAGAAGAATCGCCGGAGCCCAGTAAGTCGAGGCTACGGTGGCCAGGGTCATGCCACTGCACTCCAATCTGGGTGACAGAGTGAGACTCTAACTAAAAAAAAAAATGTTTCCTGTCCTTTGTTTTCTAAGTTATGATAATTTGATCTTTTCATATCATTAGCAGGTGAGAGTTGTCGTATCTCTTCCTTCCAATTCAGTATCTCACAATCACTGGTAGAGAATTTACATTCTACACTTGGTCTATAAAATATCATTCATAATATCTATTTTCTCTTGCAAACTAAATTACGTCCATGTTGCTATGACTTCAACCACCATAAAAAAATAGACACTTTCCATTTCTAGACCTGAAAATTGTTAATGACTTTGACTTATGTATATAGTGGTTTGACATCATTTATACTAGGTTTGTGTGATAAATTTGGGGCCACAGAGTATTACTTAATCGGGACACAAGCATTTCTGTTGGAAGCCTTTCTGAAATCTTCCTAGTCTATCCACTGAATATAAAATTTAGTTTTCTTCTGAAGATACTACAGGTACCTAGGAAATTATGTTGGTTTTAATGTGTGCTGAATGATTAGCAACTCAGAACTGAAAACAATGTGTTAGACACAATTTTAACACCATTTTTCCATCCCTCCACTGCTGGAGCAATGAGTTAATTATTCTGATTTTAAAAAATCCTGTCATATGTCTTCTGAACATGTGACCTAGAAGTCAGTGATGAAATGAGGCTGTGTCAAGTGGTCTGCCTCAGTGTGAGGCATTTCATTATGCAGAGTCCCTAGTTCTACTCTGCCTATGTAGTGGTACATTGCTGCTAACATCTTCTGTACACACAAATCCAGTCTATAAGTTTCAATATTCACCAGGAGGATGTTATGCCAGGAGGAACGCATGGCGCCTTCTTTAAGGAGATTGATAGCTAAAGGAGGAAGAATTTTCTTCCATATCAGTGACCTGTCTTGTAAACGGCTCTTCTGATGTGCCATCTGGAATCGTTTCAACATCTGTAGTTCGAAGGGACCCCAGGAGCTCCTGGCAGATTTTGGTGAGTTTCTATGAAAGGCTTCTTACCCTAATGGTACCAGCTTATCATCTTTTAATCATGGTAGGTAGGTAGACAAGACTCAGTCTGCTCACTGTGTCACACATCTGATCACTGCTGATCACTGCTGCGCTGGCCACCTGCTGAGAGCTCAGCCAAGGGATGCTGGGATATGGGCAAGGCAGATCCCACACTGTATCTTGATATGGTTCACTCATAAGCATATATGTGATGTGGATTGTTTAGAAAAAAATGTATGCTTCAGTGGAAATGTGTGCATTGTCCACATAGTACACCTCTGGGTAATCGGATTCTGACTCTAGGAGATACATTACAGCTCCACAAGTTGTAGACAACTGATAACAACACAATAATTCTTGTCTATAAATATGCAAATGAATTCTGACTTGAGGAGGGACGGCCCCATCCCATGAAAATGCAATTTTGCATTCATTTGCATGTTCTGACTGGTTTCTGCACTTAATTAATGAATTGACTAAGATATTCAACATGTTTATTTTATATCTTTATGAAAGTCATAATTTCTCCTTTTTAAAAATTTATTTTTAATAACTGCCATGAGATATTGCTCAATCTGATGCGGACTTGATTGTCTTCCCAAAGACGTCTTTCTTTTTCTTTCTTTCTTCTTGAAATAATAAGATGAAGAAATTTTTTTTTTTTTGAGAAAGCAGGATTTATTGAGAGGAGAGAGAAGCTCCCACAATGGTAGGGGACTCGAAGGGGTTGTCTCTATGATGAAATTTAATTATTATATCATGGTCACCATAATTATTTGTTTTTGATAGATTATATTGCCTAAATAGAATGAGTAAATATCAAATCTGTGAGTCACTTTGTTACAGAGAATTCATTTCCAAATACATGAAGATGAATTATGTTATTTTTTTATTTTTTAGTTATTCTGTCACTTCCATTCCAGATCTAAACCTCAAAACTGAGATTTATTTTAATATAATACAAAATTTATGCTAAATTAAATCTAAAATTATATAAATTTCCTGAAATATTGGATACTTTAGAATTTGATGCAATATACTAACTTTTATTGTTGATATACTCATTCTTCATGCAGCTATAACAAAATTTAAAGTATATCCAGTTTAATCAGCCTTCACTAAAATGTAGAATTTATGAATTTATAAGCAGAAAAATTGACATTTTCCAATCAGTGTTAGTCTCTACTTCCACAGTGCTGTAAAATTTGCATTATATAGGAGATGAGGAAGCAGTGTCTTAACACTGAAACTTAGAAGAGAGTAGAACATGTACATTAATGAGGAGCTTGTTTGCCTTTGTTAGTTTTGGATTGGGCCATGGGCTATGGAGTACATTCAATTACCAGTGTTAATTATAGCTTGGCCTGTTTGCTTTTTATGAATGATTTGCTTTCCACCATCTTAAATACTTTCTCTGCTTCTGGAGAGTGAATAGTAAGGGACTGTAATTGTAATGAAGTTCCTAAATATTACCCATTTTTCTAAATCATTTATACTGTAGTATACTCATTGGATGCAATCTGGATTAAAGAGATTTTAGGAAAACTCCTAAGACACTTGAATAATATTGCAGTCATTTGAAGTCTAGCTTAGGACAACAGAGAAGCTAGCTAAACTTTAAGTGATGATACTCTCATCATCCAGACTCAGCAAGTCCAGAGCAACTGGCTCACCAAATTCTCGTATTCATCTTAGACCCTTCCAAGGCTCCTTCACTGAGTCTCCTTGGTCTGACTGCTGGATGTCATAGGTTCTCAGGGCCCACTGCTGAGTCTTCTCCCATAGCTACAGTCTGGATGGATGACCTATCTAGTTCACTGTTTCTTAATATCAACTGCTTGCTGATGACTCCCAAATCTTAACTTCAGTTGAAGCATCTCCAGATGAGTGGATTTATTTTTATGTCAGTTTGAAATGTATAAGTTCCAAAATGAAGGTTTTGATTTCCTCCTCTTGCAGCGTTGACTCTTCCTAATATTTCCTACATCAGCCCACATTACTGCCATCTATAATTACCGCAGTCAAAGACTGCCATCATTCTTCTTTCTTGCCCATAAGTGTACCTGACTCATTGTGATCCCAGGTCCCAAAACCTGCCTGGCACAGAGTAGATGCTCAAGCCACTATTACCGAGGAGTGGGTGAGACATATTCTGTGAAAGGCACACCCCTTGGTGGGACATCCTTTAATATAAGATGGGATTTTTTTGGTATGATAACAGATAGGAAAAGGGAAAAGATGTGTTGTGCTAGTGGAAAAGATGACAGAGTTTTTATTCAGTGTCTTCTATTTTCTCAGTGAGGTGTGCACCAAGGTTAGCTCATATAGTTAAGAGTGACTTTAGGACGGGATAGTTGAAAAAAAATCAGACAAAGAACCTCTAGGATAAATCAATGAGATGCCTGTATACAATTGGTTGGATCACTTTTTAATATCTAAGCTTGAAATTTGTGAACCTGCAAACTTATGTTTAGAAATACTATTGGGTATTTTTAAGCATTCATTTATCTTTTTAAAATCCAAGTAAAATCTAGCTTATGATAAATTGTCACAAACTCTGGGGCCACCACGGAGCCATCTGGTGGAAAATAGCAGATGAACACACATGTGTGTCTTTCCTTCCTGCCGTGAACCTATTTGTAGAATGAATGATATTGAAAAGGGAATTTACCTATTCGGTGATGATTGTGGAACTGGGGCTCATCAGTTGATGCTGTTTCTGGTAGTTTCTGTAGAACAGATGGCAGCATAGTAATGGATGTAACTTACATGGACAACCTCAGTCCAGAATTTGCACCATGGCAATAGTGGAGATGATACTTTCTATTGATGGGCTGGCAGTTGTTCAGAAAGTTGCTAGAAAGAACAAAAGGTTCATGGCAACTTTGATCTTTCTGGTGAGAGTCTCCTGGTAGCATACTGATAAAATATTGGCATAGTAATGTCATGTTAATGTAGGCTGTAACTGAGTGGGGTGGCTGGCTTTAGTTTTCAGTGTATGGCCTTCAAAGAGGTGCTACCTTATTTATAGAACTTAAGGCAAATCCTATCATTGCTGTGTCCAGATAATTTAAACAGGGTTCTCAAGCAGACTTCTAATTTGGGGAGAGAATTCTTAAGAAAAAAAAAAACATCTCTCTTCAGCACAGCAAAAGAAACCGGCATGATTCAAGATAATATTGCACATATAAAATCTTCCTCAAAAAAGGTATTAAGATAATTTTTAAAATTCGAATGGTGAAATTACACTTGGAAAATATTTTAAGATATCAATTCAATATTTAAGCTGGAAGATAAAATTCAATCAATTGCCCAGACTCTCCTGTTATTGATTATAAAAAAATTGAGGTCATATCTGGAAAATATGAGATCAGTTTCAGACAGTTTAAGAGGTGACAGTGTTGAAATTATCTAAGTACTTCACCCCTAGATACTAGTGATGGATGAGAAATCCCCCCACCCTTTTTGAGCTCGGAGAAATGGCTAGCCACAAAAGACCACCTAACATTGACTATCCACTTCTGTGAAAACTGCTTTAGTGATCAAGTAGCCACGCCTTAGTTTTGTTGTTTCTAAATTTGTACATACTTATCAGCATCCTCATAAAATTTTAAGAGAACAAAAATACTTAATGATTGTGTGAAACCTGGTAGGTTTGTTTATAAAAACAAAGTGAATTGTGCATGATAGAATTGAGAGGCTGGGTTAATATGATCGTATGTTACAGCTGTAATACCACTAAACAGGCTTGGTTCAGAAAAAAATAATTACCCTATGCTTATAAAACCATTTTAAATGGTCTCAACCTTGACTATATGAGAGCTAAGGGACAGATTTAAAAGTTGGGAATTAAGAGGGAGAAAAGAAGTGGGAGGGGATGCCAAGGGCGCTCGTGTTCTCTATCATCTCTGGGGACTTTAGAGGACTAGAGATGAGAAAAGGAGATAGATGAGTATGTGTATGAGCTAAAGATATGAAAGCAAACAGTGTAAATGTGCAGTAAGGAGTTTGGCCTATTCACAGAGAGGTCTGGCCCCTATCCTCAGCTAACTCTAAACCCTTTTAATTTCTTGAGTGAAAGAAATGTTTTTGCTATCCATGGTGGACCCCACTTGAACCCCACCATGGGGTCACATTTGATAGTGTTTGCTAATAAGGTAACTCAGGGTAGGACTCTCAGACCATACAATAACAGCGTGACCTCTGGAAGGGGGAAGGGAAAGCTGGAGAGTTGGCTCAGCCACATGAGCAGTGAGTCAATGTATCATTCGTACACAGTGAATCCTCCATAAGAACTCTGGACACCAAGTTCAGTTGAGCTCCCTGGCCAGTAAAATATTCTGTGTGTATTATTACATTGTGGCTGGGTGGGGAGGGTACTGTTACCACAGGAATCATGAGAAACTGTACATTTGGATCCTTCCTAGACTCTGCCCCATGCATTTTTCCTCTTGGCTGATTTTAATATTTGCTGTTTGTTATAATAAAGCTTTCATTTGAGATAGTCCCTTCCTGAGTTCTGACAACTGAAATGAGTAACTGAGACATACGTCTCAATCATCGAGGTTTACTAAGGCAGTTTTATGGCACAGCATGGAAAACACGAGCCACAGACACATCTGTGGCTAAATGTTTCAGAAAAGGTTAGTACCTGTGCATTTCCTTAAAGTAGGTGAAGACGTTTAAAAAGATGGGCAGATACAAGCTCCAGCCTGGGCAACCAAGTGAGACTCCAACTCAAAAAATAAAATAAAATAAGATAAAATAATAATAATCTTACGGTAATTGCTACTTGATGAATTTTTTGTGGTATTAAAAATGAATGCTAATTGATAAATGATTTTTCTGTTGGGTTCTGGGTTGATGTATTCTAAAGATAAATCTATAAGTCATAATTGATTACTTCTAATCTAGGCTATATATACTTTAATCTAAAATGAATTTGTGGTATAGGAAACTTAGTTCAATAAAAATAAAAACATGGAAAATTCAAACATGTCAAATGCTAACTTATCAACTTGTGTTTCGTTAAATTTATATTCAGTTCCCAGAGATAATTGTAAAATAAATTAATACTTACGTCAACATATATAATACCTTTAATGTCAGGCCTGATATTAAACTTAAGCTCTCATTTTCTTTGTATTCAAGAGATGTTCAAGGGAAGTACCTGAGTTTTCACACTAGATAAATAGGCAATGGTAGTATTTGATTTTAGATAAATATCTTTAGTTACCTATAACGCATTTTGTAATGAGATTTTCCAGTTTGTGAAAAACAAATAATCTTAAAACGCCATTGTCATTGTACTCAGCGTTCCTTGAGAGTATGCTCAATTTTTCTAGCCTGGGAGGTACATCTGAAGCAATTACATTAACACGGACCAGGGCGGTTGCATAGGAAAAATGGTTTAGACTTGCTGTGAAAAATGGACTCGGTATGATGAATGTTTTGGTTTGGTAAGCAAAGCAGTTTGAGTATATCATTCTAAAATAAAACTCGGTGACTTAAAATAAAGCTAACATATCATCTAATTTACCAGTGTAATGATATTGCCTGTATTATATAAACATCTCAGAACAATGGCCTGCTGCCTGTTGCCTGGCATTCAACATCATAAATGTTATATACAATTTCTTTTTTGATTCTGTCAAAGCCACATTGTTCTCATATTCCCTCTTCCATCATCTCGATGGCCAATGACCAGCTAAAATATAGTCTGTTAAGAATGTATGCTCTTGAATGACAAGGAAGATGATGGCAGTTCCAGCTGGATTATGTGAATCCCAGTGAGAGTGAGTATATGGAAAATTTTGCTTACATGTCTGTGAATAAGTGGACATGTAAGTGGTTGACTGAGTGGAGATTCTGGAGGAAGTGACTGGGCTCTCCTGATGAAGTTACTAGTGTCACAGCTGCTCTGCTTGGACCTTAGTTCTTCCTGGAGTGCAGAAGCTGAGTGCTAGTTTTTAAAAATCTGCAAAGCCCTTCCTGGAAAAAAGCTGTCTGGAGTGACTGCCTGCTCTAGGCTCGCCTCACCACTGTAGCACCTGGCTGAACACTGGCAGCAAAGGCTGAGGAGGGAGCACAGTGAGGGAGTCCAGAGGCAGAGCCTCATAGGAAAGACAAAAGAGGCACCCTGCCACCATCTTGAAAACTGGGTCGGAAAGTGATTGGATTTACTCACCATGTAGCAACAGATCTCTGTGACTGGCAGAATAACTGCTCAGGGGTTAATCATGACCCCGAGGGACTATCCCGAAAGCACAAACTCCTGAGGGACAGGATGAGTGCTGAGTCTCAGGGACCCCACTCTCTACCCTGATTCAGTAGGACAAATGGTGTGGCCAGAAAGGACCAGAAAAACTCCCAAAGAGATCAGCAGTGAGTCTGGGGCTTAACCAACTCACTCTTCCCCAGTAATCCTCTGAACATCAGATCCACCTGGCTGGGGACAATGAGAGAGAAGAATCCAAGTGAAGCTTGAACATAGGCCACAATAAGAGGATTCTACTCCAGGATAGGCCTGGCTGGAGTGCTCCCGAACCAGTAGTTGGAGAAGAGACAATCCTGCACCTCCTCATTGGAGGAGATCCCTCTGACCATACAAGAATGGGAGGGGAGGACTGAAACCCCACCCACCCTCACCACCTCCTCCTTCTTCACCCGAATTAACAATGGGGAGATTGTGAATAAGATCACAGCACTGCAGGACACAGCAGAGGGGCTTACCTGTGAGCCTCTGAGAGGAATAATTACAGAACCTGCTGTAAGGGTGCAGGTGTTTTTTGTTTTTCTTTGTTTGTATTTATTTTTTCTTTATGCATGAATGTGTATTTGAGGGTTAGATCTGCCTTTTCTCCACCTTTTTTTCTTTCTCTTTCTTCTTTTTTTATTCTTCTTTCATTTTTTGTTTTCTGTTTATGTGTGTTCATGTTGATTGAGTGTATATCTTACAGTTTGTTTTTGTTTGTTTTCTCCTCTTTTTTAGTTTAATGTGTGTGAAGGTATGTATGAGGGTTTGATTTGAATTACATGTTTTTCACTTTTCTTTTTTCTTCTTTCATTTTGAGTTAGACATATGTGTGTGTGTGTGTGTGTGTGTGTGTGTGTGGTGCATGTGTGTGAACAGTTTTCCTTGTTTTTTGTTTGGTTTTTTTGTTTTTCTAGTTTGTTTTGGCTTTCGTGTGTGTGTGTGTGTGTGTGTGTGTGTGTGTGTGTGTGTGTGTCTAATTGGTTTTTATTTTGGTTTCTGTTCTTGTTGTCCTGTGTTTTTAATTTTTTTCCAACTTATTTCATTCGACTTTTTTCTTCTCATTGCTTGCTGTTACTGTATCTTGGACTCAGAGGGTGCACACATGTACTCATTTCATCATCATATATAGTGGTGGTGGGGAATGGGTCTCAGGCAATCCATAACACAATCAGTGAATGTTGTGATTTGCAAGTAGTTTCTGAACCCTAGTTCCCCATCCACCATCTTATTCAACTTTCAAAACTACAAGAGACAGCAAAGCTTCCCACCCACATCCCTGTTACAAAATAGAACAAATTCACAGCCCTGAATAGGGAAGAGTAGAGGGCTGAACAAATATCAGAAGTAAAAGCCTCCACCACTGACACTGAACAATGAAACTAAAGAGAAAAGAAAGATAAATATCACAAAAGAGAAAAAAACAACATAATAACAAGGGTAATTCCCAGTGTAACAAGATAAAACACCTGAAAAATCAGACATCAGAACCCAAATAAAGGAAGTCACCAACCACTGGCCCCAATACAATAGGGGTTAGGGAATGGATGGAAAGAGTGAGTAAGACTCAGGAAAGACAAGATGCAATACTGACTTGTAACAGAGATATTGGCCATAAAAAATGTCATCCAGGAAACAAATAACAAGATGACAAGCATGGAAAACAGAATGAATCAAGAAGACAGAATCACAGAACTTGAGGACCAAAACATGGAATTTACCTGATCTGTAAAAAGCATAGGAAGAAAACTCAGAGTGAACAAAATCCCCAAGAGTCTGTGATTATATCAAGAGGATATATCTATGCCTGATTGGTGTCCCAGAAGAAGAAAGAAAAATCGAGAACACCTTAGAGCAACTATTCCAGGAGGTTATCCAAGAAAATTTTTACCATCTCACCAGAGAAGTGTCCATCAAAATACAAAAGATTCAGAGACCCCACAAGACATCAAATAAGAAGGCACAGTAATCCACTTACATAAAGTAAGAACAAAAGAAAAAAATCCTAAAGGCAGCTAGAGAGAAAGGTCAGACTACCTACTGAAGAAATAGGAATAGCAACAGAACTTTCAGCAGGAACACTACAAGCTAGAAGGGACTGGAGTCCTATATTCAAAGTCCTCAAAAATAAACAACTTCAACCAGGAATTTCCTACCCAGCCACGCTCAGCTTCATCAGTGATGAAAATTTAAAATCCTTCCCAGACATCCAATCCCTAAGAGATTGTGCAGCTTCCTGACCAGCTCTATGGGAGATGCTTAAAAATGTATTAAGCACAGAAGACAGAAAAAAAAGGATGACCATGCACTTCCCAATTGAATAGGAGAACACAAAATCAACAGAGACTACCTTGTGACTGCAAACTTGAAAATGCGTGTGGGCATCAACCCAAAATTTAATTTTTTTGATTTACTATAGAGATGAGGTTGCCCAGGCTGGTCTTGAACCTGTGGGCTCAGGCAATCCTCTCACCTCAGCCTCCCAAAATGCTGGATTATAGGCGTGAGCCATCGCATCCGGCCTGTAGCTACAGTATTCTAAATAATTCACTAGCCTATGAGCAGATGGAGGGCTCCTCATAACCTGCTCTGGTTGCAGTTGGCTGCCTGTATGCTTCCTAAGAACATCTTCCGCTCGTTTGACCAACCAGTTGCCCTCACATCACTCCTGCAGAGTAGTGCTATCTCCTCACTTCTTTCCAAAACAGGAAAAGAAGTTGCATACCGGTGAAAGGTGAAATGTAAGTTATGCAAAGGTTGGTTGGTTTGAGGTGGTTTGGGAAACGTCTAATAAGCTCCCTTATTTGAAGGACTGGAAATGGCTGATCATGTTAAGTGTTATAGCAATGTAGGAAATGCTAACAGCGTTTGTTAGCTGGAGAGGCCTTGACTTTTGTGCAAGTTCCTACACAGTGAGCTGAGCAGTCTGCACTCATTCTGCCAGCCCAAGGTAAGATAGGACTCATGTGTGTATGTGGAACTACCTACACACTTCAACTACTTTGAGAATTTAGTTTAAAAACATTTAATTCTGTCAACAAAGATTGGTTTTGATGACAAAACCAAATGAAGAATAGAAATGACTGTTTTAAAAATGTTTGAACAGATCTTCTTTACATATTTTTCTAAAAACAACTTCCATTTGATAAAATAGATAGTAAAAGATACTTGGGGCATCTTGAATGTTCATATGAAATTTTTTGGACAGACCACTTTCTTCATTGTTAATGGTTTAACTATTGTGTAGAAGAAAGTCTTCATTCCTTTTATTTCAATTGCAATCTGTAATAAAGGCTCAGCTGACTTGAAATCATTTAAGTGGGTTTTGAAATGGTTGTAGATTAGATTGACAAGCACAAGAGCCAAAAGCATGGCAGCATCTGCAGGGTGTGTGGCTATGTGCCCTCTTCTTGGTCTCATCTGAGCAGAGATTGACTGCTATTCTGTCAAAAACCAAAACTTCCAGAGATGGGTTAACAAACTCACCCCTAACAGACTAATGAAGTTATACCTATTAACAATTAGCTGATGAGATGAATACACTAAAGACAAAATAATTTTATTTATAAAAATGTTGATCAGATAATTATAATTAGGCCAGAGCAGATAAGATTAATGTTTAAGAAGTTGCTGATGTTTACAGCTTTATTTTTCATATTGTTCTGGGTGAGAAAGATAGGTGGTTTCACATGCACACATGAAGCCTGTCTTACCTTGGGCTGGCTTGAGGACAGAATCATTTTCCTGCACTTACCCCAGCCCATAGAAAAATGGTCATATCACCTTCATTTTCAAAGAAACTTCTCAATACCAAGGGATCATTTTTTAAAATCAAATATTTCCCAATTACTAATGCATTCAATCCAATTAGATACCCATGGCCTCCAGTTCTATATGCCCACCAACTTGTAGATAATCCTGCCTCCAATGATATACATGGACCCAGCCATTACATATGCATGCCCTCCAATAGATACCTCTGTTCTTTAATCGGTTGCATCTGTCCTCTAAGTACATATGTTGGCACTCCTATTAGATTTGTGTGTCCTTTGTTATGATATATCCACCCTCCAGTTAGATGTGTCTTTCTTTCTATTATGTGTGCATCCCTCCCTCGGGAAGTCAAATTTTAAAACACAAACAAGCAGGAATGTGGCACAAACAGGGGAGCCTAACAAACTCAAATGACGCACAGCAGAAAGTCAAGAGCGTTAAGGTTGCTGCTGTGCTTTTGTCTGAGCCCTCGATCTGTCTGCTATGAGGATGATGGAGGAAGGAACTCTTCAGTATGACAGGGCTCAGAGTAGTCCATGAAAACAGATGGTGGGCCCTTGAGTTATTCATTATGAAAAAAGTAAGTCATCTGCTGCTGTCTACTTGAAACACACTCAGACACAGAAAGCCAAAAAATGATGAGAGGAAGAGAAGCAGCACTGACTGACATGGGAGAAATATCTAATATATAACTGGGACACCATTATGACTTTATTTCTCACCAGGGCCCTAAGAACTTCAGCTTTCATGGGTCCCTTTCACAAAAACGTACTAAAAGTTATAGTTTATGACTCTGTTAGTCCAAAGACTTATATAATCCAGGCTAGATTCTATTTATTTTCCTAGAATATCTCTTTATCTGCCATGTTTCCATAGAAATTACATATGTTTGTTTCCTAGGGATTCTGCAACAAATTACCACAAAATTAGTGACTTAAAACAATAGAAATTTATTCTCCTACATTCCTGGATTCCAAAAGTCCAAAACCAAAGTGCCAGCAGGACCACACTCTCTCCATAGTTTCTGGGAGAAGAATTATCCTTGCCTCTTCCAGCAACTGGTGGGCCCAGGCATTCCTTGGCTCACAGCAGCCTTATTCTACTCTGCCTCTGCCTTCAGTGGCTGACTTTCCTGTCTCTGTGTGTCTTTTTCTGTCTCTTGTAAAGATACTGCCATAGGATTTAGAGCCCAATCTATTCCAGTATGATCCCCTCTCCATGCTTAATTACTTTAGGAAACACCTATTTTCAAATAAGATCACATTCTGAGGTTCCAGGTGGATAGGAATTTAAGGGGTCACTATTCAACCCACTGCGTGACACAGATATATCTTTACTTTCATGATTTCAGATGGTGTTATTGCCAATATGTTATATACTTTTTGCATTTTGGGTAGGAGAAAGTGGTTTAAAGTGAAGTAGAATACAGAAAATTATGTGTGTGTGTGTGTGTGTGTGTGTGTGTGTGTGTGTGTGTGTGTGTATAAAATTAGTTTTAAAAGACATAGGGTACAATTCAGAATTAGGTTTATAAGTGGACATAATACAGGTAAAGTTTGGGCCTCCCTCTGATCCCCACTATGCTTGGTTTGAGATCCGTTTTTCTTATGTCCCTTCCCCCACCCTGGCAGTATCTCGCTACTACCAATCCCTTTCTTATATTTTATGGTAAATGTTCAGGGTCTGCTTATGAGTGAGAATGTATGGTACCTTGTTCTTTGTTTCTGTGATAGATCACTGTATTCTAGATTCTAAATCCATTAAAGATGCTTTGAAGTCCACATGTTTATTTGAAGGATAATTGGCTCTGCCTGCAGGGATTCTTACTCACAAGTCTTTGTCTTTGTCTTGTGATCACCTCTCAGAAGGGAACCCAATGCCATCTAGAGAGTCATGTGGGGAACCTTACATGTTGGATGACGGAGACCGGCACCCCAAGTTCTCGTTAGGGCTTTTAGTGGTAAATTCACTCTTGTTTTAAGTGAAATTACAGCTGATAGAAGAAAATAATTGTTAAAGATGGCATAAGGATGCAAAGTTCACCCATTTCTCTGGATCCACTAATTCTTTTCCTTTGTTGTAATTAAGTGAGATGAAGTGTAAATTTTAAATATGACCACATTATTTCGTCCCCATCAGACACTGACTTTTTCTGAAATACGCTTTTGCATTGTTGCCATCACTGGACTTAGAGAGATATTTCAAGAAGCAACCCTATGAAGGATACCTCATTGCTTAAAAGGTTGTTCAGAATCAGACTCAGGAGCCATTCCGTGAGGTCCCAATGGAGAGTACCAGAGAACAGGCGAAGAGTGCATGGCACCTCACCTCATCTGTGAGGTGTGCCTGGATCCCAGGAAATTGAGAGACTGACTAGCTAAGTCTGTGTCTGTCACAGACCAGGTGCCACTTCATGTTCATATCCCTGTCTTACCTCTGTTTGATTTTAAGGTCTAAGGCAGGATATAAATAAGAACAGACTTAAGGATGTCAGTGAACCACATGGACATATATTGTCACATAATAAGTACAAGAAATATAAATGCTGAGGGAGGAGAGCAGCTCAGGGGTCTACATTAAGGAAAGATAGGTTTATAAGGAATTGAATGAATATAAAAATAACATAAACATCTCTTTTCTAAAAAAAGACTTAAAAAGAGGAAAAATGAGAATTTTACCATAGTGTCTTTTCCGTTTCCACTCCTGTGAATGATCCAATAAGCAGATCATTTACTGAAGGACATGACGGTCTTTTCTGGAAATGCATTTATGGACTTTCTATTTAGGTAGGTAGTTTCTAAACCTCCTCCGACATCTTGCCTCAGTTCTTCCACCTGCCCAGGAGCTGCAGAGGCATTGATATCCCTGGAAGTGTTGCTGTTATGAACCTGGCTCCCCTGACCATCAGGACGAATGAGTCCTGCCCAGGAAAAGGGAGAGGGACACACATCCTCTGCACATTGAAGTAGAGGACACTCTCCATAACTGTAAATTTTTTTGTGGGGGAAGGACCAGGGCTTTGAAGTCCATATTTTCCTGAGGAAGTTCTGCTGTGACTGGGCATAGTGGCTCTAGCTGTAATGCCAGCACTTTGGGAGGCCAAGGCAAGAGGATTGCCTGAGCCTGCAGGTTCCAGACCAGCATGGGTGACTTGGAGAGACTTAATCTGTACAATAAATCAAAAAATTAGCTGTTGGGAGCCAGCCACGGAGGCCCACTGAGCGTTAGTGATCAGGGAGGGCCGTGGACCCCGAGACCACTAGGATGCTTTCGGGAGCTGTTGACCCCATTCCCTCCTTCCTTTTTCTATTCAGCACACTTAGCCAAAAGGAACTCTGCTGACCTAAGCTGAAGGCTCTGTGACTGTGACAGGCATGGCTAACTCTAGAAACTCATTGCT
>JAPVLO010005706.1:0-30520 GCA_027257055.1 Cephalopachus bancanus | reverse complement strand
TAACCATTCAATACATTGAATTTATAGCTTTAAAATTTCTGAAACATAAATTCCTAGGTTCAGATTGCTTAACCAGAGAATTTTACCAAGCATTTCAAGAATGATTAACACAAATATTACACAATATTTTTCAAAAACCAAAAGAAGAAAGATATTCCAACCAATTCTTTGAAATCAGTATCATAAACAAGGCAAAAACATTTTTAAAAGAAAAAGAAGGAAAGGAAGAAGGAAAAAATGAGGAGAAAGAAAAAGCAGTATCATGAATTTGGATAAGAATCTTCAACAAATTTATTACATTAACTCCAACAATGTATAAAATAAATTTTACACTAAAACTAAGTGGAATTTATTTCAAGTAAGTAAGTTTGGATTAACATTTGAAAAAATATATTCAATGCAATTCATCATATTAACAAACTAAAATATTTATATCACCAATTGATGCCAAAAAGGATTTTACAAAATTCAATGCCATTTATTAGGAAATCTCTTAAATAAATAGGAATAGAGAACTACCTGTATATACAGAATTTCCATAAAATTAACAGTTAACATTATACTTGACTGTGAAAGACCAAATCCTCTGAGTCTGGGAACATGACAAGGTTGTCCACACTCACCATGCTTATTGTACATATTGCCCTACAAAAGTGAAGACATGAAAAAGTATACATTTTAGGAATAAAATACAATATTTGAAAAAGCATACTGGATTTACAATAAAAAGGACACTAGAAAGAGTTAGGTAAATTTAGGAAAGATTCGTAAAAAGTATTCAATATAAAAAACAACAATACGTTGAAAAAAAGTGAACACTGCCTTAAGAAACTGGGGACAATATCAAAATATCTAACAATCATGCCATTGGAGTCCTGAAAAGTGAAAGAGATTGGTTCAGGGAAAAAAAAAACTTGAGAAATAGTCTTTCAAATGTTTGGCAAAGATATAAATGTAGAGATTCAAGAAGCAAACCTCAAACAGGATAAACCCAAAGCCATGTCTAGACATATTTTAGACTGCTGAATACTAAAGATAAAGAAGAAATACTTATACCACTTTTCGACAAATTCCAGTATTTGAATTATTGCAGATTTCTTATCAGAAACTATGAAGACAGAAGACAGTGGCACATCCCTAAAGCACAGTCATGTGCTGCATAGTGACATTGTGGTCAACAACAGACTGCATATGTCATGGTCATCCTATTATATTATAATGAAGCAGAAAAAGTTTCTATTTCCTAGTGACTCCATAGATGTTGTCAAGTTGTAGCTCACACAATACTCACGTTTATGGGGCTGCTGGTACAAACAAACCTGCATTGCCAAATACACAAAAGTATAGACTGGGCTCGGTGGCTCAGCCAGCAATCCCAGGACTTTGGGAGGCTGAGGCTAGTGGATTGCCTAAACCTGCAGGTTCCAGACCCACCTGGGAAACTTGGTGAGACCTCGTCTCTACACTGAATCAGAAATTAGCTGGGCATGGTAGCACGTGCCTGTAGTTCCAGCTACTTGAAAGACTGAGGCAGAAGGATCACCAGAGCCCAGCAGGTTGAGGCTGCAGTGGCCGGGATCATGCCACTGCACTCCAGTCTGGGTGACAGAGTGAGACTCCAACTCAAAAAATAAATAAATAAATAATAAAAGTATAAATATACAATTATGGGCACTATATAATATTTGAAGATTGTAAACAACAGTTACTGGTTTATCTATTTACTGAACTATGATTTTTTAAATATTTATATACTTCTACCTATATAAAATAAATTAAATGTAAAAACAGCCTAAATCAGCTGCTTCCGGAAGTTTTCCAGAAGAAGGCATTATCATAGGAAGTGACAGTTCCACACATGCTATTGCCCTTAAGAACCCCCAATTGGACAAGATATGGAAGTGGAAAACAGTGATATTGATGATTCTGACTCTCTTCAGGTCTAGGATGCTGTACATGTTTGTATCTTAGTTTTTAACAAAAAAAAGTTTAAAAAGTAAAAGAATAATTAAAAATAGGAAAAGCTTATAGAATAAGGTTATAAAGAAAGAAAATATACTTGCACAGTTGCACAATATGTTTGTGCTTTAAGCTAAAAATTATTGCAAGAATTTAAAAGTTTAAAAATTATAAGGTAAAAACTAACACAAAAAGCTAAGGTTAATTTATTATTAAAGAAAGAAAAGTGTTTTTTAACTTTTAATGTAATGTAAGTGTACATAAAGTGTCTATAAAGTCTGCAGCAGTATACAATAATGTACAATTATATTTTAAGCCTTCACATTCAGTCAACTTCTAATCCTGAAAGCTTCATTTATAGAAAGCAACCTAACCAAGTGCAGCATTTTTAACCTTCTATAGCATATTTTTACTACACCTATTTTATGTTCAGGTATATTTAGATACATGAATACAATCATGTTAAAATTACATATAGTGTTCAGTACAGTAACATAATGCTTAGGTTTGCAACCTAGAAGGAATATGGTATACCATATAGTCTAGTTGTTTATTAGTCTTTACTATCTATGTTTATGTAAGTATACCCTAGGATGTTTGCATGATCATGAAATCGTGTAACAATGCATTTCTCAGAATGTATCCCAGTGGTTAAGCTACACAGGACTTTTTATTATTTATTTTAGAATTATGGGGTACATGGGACAATTTGTTGCATAAGTATACTGTGTAAAGGCGTGGTTTGGCTTCTGATGATTCCTCCTGTATTCCCAGTAGTGAGTATGACAGCTTTGTATCCCTTATACCCTCTCCTTCTCTCCATTAGAAGCATCCAGTGTTCTGATTTTCCTGTCCTAGGGCCCATTTGTGCTCAATCCACAATATCCACTTATGTGCGAGAACATTCATTATTCAATTTTTTGTTTCTGTGTTAATTTACTTAGAATGATGGTCTATATTGCTGCAAAGGACATGATTTTGTTCTTCTTTATACTTGTGTAGTGTTCCATCTTGTGTATCTACCACATTTTCTTTTTCCAAGGACTGAATTTAAGTAGCAGAACTTCCAACTCCATGTTCTATATTAGACTAAAAAATATATTTCAAGATTGACATCAAAATAAAGATTTTCCAAGGAAGAAGGAAACCAAGAGAATTGTTGTCAGCAGAGCTACTAAAAAAGAAAAAAGAAAAAAAGAGCCAAAGGAAGTTTGCCTACTGAAAGAAAATTATATCAGAGGAAAAATTTAGTATATTGGAAATAAAGGAAGAACAATAAACATGGTCAATATCTGGGTGAATATAGCTAATTATTTTTCTCATTTTAAGTATTGAAAAAATATGCATGACTGTAAAAAGAAAAAATTGTAAAATTTTTTGTGATGGGAGATTCAGTGTATGCAGATGATATATATAAGACAAAGATAACATACAGTTAAAGCAAGCTTAGGAATTTAATTTGAAAAGTTAAATAACATTTTCTCTCAAAATGCATATATCTCATATCTATTTATAGATAAAGGTATCTACATTCACATATATTATATATTTATGTCTCTATATCTGTATATATGCATGTATATGTTTATCTATATTAATGCCCAGAGAAACCACCAAAACATAACACGAAAGACATAGACAAAAATCTAATGGAAAAATTAAAATGAACTACTAAAACACTGTCAAATAATTTCTAAAGGGCTGAAAAAAGAAATGAACCAAAATCACAGAGGTCAAACAGAAATATAAAAGAACAGTAAACCCAAAATCAAAACTGTCAGTAATTGTATTAAATGTAGATAGTCTAAACACACCAATTAAAAAAATAATTGGTTAGTTTGGTTTAAAAAATTAGTTTTATTTGAAAAAATACAATTTATATTTAATATACACAGATTAAAAGTACATCATGGGAAATTACATGCCAAGTAAACCTATCTTAGTCTATTCAAGCTGCTGTAGCAAAAATATTATGAACTGAGTGGGCCATAAACAACAAAGGTTTATTTCTCATGGTTCCAGAGACTGAGAAGTACAAGATCAAGGAGCTGGCAAATTCTGTGTCTGAAGGGAATCTGTCCTCATAGATGGCAGCATCTCCCTGCAACTTCATATGTTGCTTCATTTATAGTAGTACTCCTTATCTATGGTTTTGCTTTCTGTGGTTTCATCATTAGGTTGCACTCTGTTCTAAGTAACGTGATGAACCAACTTTTCTGCTGGGGACTTGATTCATCCCTGTGTCAAATATCTCCATATAACCTATACTGGCCACCCATCAGTTTCTTAGTAGCCATCTGTTTTATCAGTTAGGATGTCATGATATAATTGCACTGCTTGTGTTCATGTCACATTTATTTGACTTCGTAATGGCCCAAAGTGCACAGAGAGTGATTCTGGCAATTTAGATATGCCCAAATAGAGCCATGAAGTGCTTCCTTTAAGTTAAAAGAAGAAAGTTTTTCTTTCTTCATATATATAAATATGCTGAGCTTGTTGAGATCTTTGATAAAAACAAATCTTTATCTGTAAAATTTTGGAGATGGGAAAAAAAATTGTGCTAGCTTTGCTGTTGCACCTCAAGCTACAAAAGTATATGTAGTTTTAGTACTATCAGAGGTTTCAAGCATTTCCCAAGAGTTTTAGAATGTGCTTGTTGTAGATAAGGGACTACCTAGGGGAAGAGTGAACAAGGAAGGTCTTCAGGCTGATGGAAAATTTTACCAGAGAAGAATTAGGTATATTAGCAATGAAGGAGGAGCAATAGACATGGTCAGTGTTTGGGTAGATATATATAAGGTTATTTTTCTCCTTGTAAGTTTAAAAAAATAAACATGAATGTAAAAAGCAAAAAATGGTAACACTGTGTGTGAAGGGAGATTCCTTCTCTTGGACCTGTTTCAGAAAGGCACAAATCCCATGTGCGAAGGCTCTGAAAGGTCTCCACCTCTTACTACTGTACCATTGGGGATTATTTTTCTCTTTATGAATTTTGTGGGGCCACAAACACTCAGACCAGAGAATTTTACCCCTGGTTCTACCAAATTTTTGACTTTCTCTCATGTGAAAAATATACATTTTATCCCAATAGGCTCCAAAGTCTTAACTTGTTCCTGCCTTAACTTTACAGTCAAAGTTCAGTCTCATCTGAATCAGTAATGAGTGAGACTCAAACTAGGATTTATCCTGAGACAAATTGTTCTCCAGCTGTGAACCTGTCGAATGAAACATGTTAATTGCTTCCATAATACAATGGTGGGACAGGAATAGAAGAGACATTCCCATTACAAAAAGGGGGAAATAGGAATTGAAAAGTGGCAGATCATGAGCAAACGCTTAACTTAACAAGGCAAACAACATTAAATCTTAAGAATTTAGAATAGGAGACGTGGCAAGATGGCGATGGGGCAATCCTGCGTCTGAAGCACTCTGCAAGGGAGATCTGCAGTGGGTCTCTGACTCTCGCCCCGGGAGGCTGGGGACCCCAGCATTGCAGCCTGCTCTCCAGACAGAGCTCGGCCATTGCCATTGCAACGACTGGACAGTTTGGCTGCATTGCAAACAGTCCCGCTGCCACTGCCACTCCCCCCACCACCACTGCCGCTGCCGTCACCGTTGCCACCGCCGCCGTGACCTCTGGGAGGGGTAGCACATCATACCACCTGGCCCGAGGTGATTCACAACAAACAGCTTCAGGGAAGATCTGCTGGGTATTGCTGCCACCTATCCTGCATCCAAGACTGTCCTGCCCACCCAGCGTGGGGCTCCTGTTTCCTGCTCGGACACAGGCAGCCATCTTGTTCCTGTCCGGCCCCACCTCCTCTGGGGCGAAGCAGATGAGATAGCACCTCCTGCTGGCGATTCAAGATAACAACACCGAAATGGGAGAAACAAGCTTGATAAAGACATAGACCAAACTGCTGAAGGAAGGTTAATCTGAACTGTCCACAGCAGATCAGGAGCAAATGACTCTAACTGCAAACTAATTTACCAGCTTGAAAAGAAAACTAGAAATCAGACCTGAAAGGAAATTGGACTTAAACAAAATGTCTCAGAGTGTGCTTCATTGATTCTATCAGTTTAATGACTTAATTCTATTCCTACTGTATTATTACCTTTTTTCTTTTTTTCCTTTTCCTTTTCTTCTCTTTTCTTCTCTCTGGAAACCATATCTTTGTATAGAGGAACAGCACACTAACAAGGTGGTTAGTTAGCTTGTATATTAGCATCAATATATGTTTTATTTTTATTTATATGAGAGTTGGTTCGACTGTAGCTGTGGTCTATTGTTTTTATCTGTTTCAGTATAGGTCTCTCTCTCTATTTGTTGGCACACTCGTTTGTTTCCCCCCTTACTCCTCTATCTCTCCACTCCCCTCTTCAACCCACTATCTGTTCCATTCTCTCCCCTCTGCTAACCACATTTTATTTCAGGGAGTAAACCTACAGCCCCACTGCATGGACAGATTACAGGGCAGTGGGAAGTGGGCTCCACATTATCCACACACCTGTCAGCGAATACCAGGACCTGCAGACAGATTTTGAATCACAGCTCTCCCCTTAAGTACATCTCAAAACTGCAAAAAAGGACCACCTCCAACCTACAGTGCAACTTCAGAATTGAACAAGGTAAGAGGACATACATAAAGAATAGGAGATTGAACAAACAGAAGTAAAACCAATCCCTTTACCCCTAAATAACAGAATTAAAAGACGATGACATGGAGAGAAGGAAAAAGTAGAGAGGGGGAAAAACTGCACAAATGAAGAAAAACCAAAAGAAGAATATAGGTCTTACACAGACCCCTGGGAAATCAGACACTGAGAAAACAGATTCTGTAACACAGACAATGAAGAGTCCCCCAGAATGACTGGTTACATGCAACAAACCCAGACATCAAGACATTAATGGAGAGAATTTTAAAAATTGAGGAGAGACAAGAAGAAAATAGGAAGGAGCTGTTGTCAGAAATGACAGCAGTAAAGAATACTGTGATGGAAATGAACAACAGACTAATAAGCATGGAAAGCAGAATCAGTCAAGCTGAAGAAAGAATCTCAGAGCTCAAAGACCAAAACACAGAACTAACCCAAACTGTCAAAAGCATAGAAAAGAAGCTCAAAAACACAGAACAAAACCTGCAAGAGATGAATGATCACTTCAAGAGACCAAACCTAAGAATAATTGGGCTTCCTGAGGCAGAAAGAGAAACAGAAGCCACACTGGAACAAACATTTCATGAAATCATTCAAGAAAACTTCCCTCATCTCATTAAGGATGAAAAAATTCAAACACAAGAGATTCAGAGAACCCTGCAAGACAACAAACAAGAAGACCAACTCCCAGACACATAATAATTTGCCTAAACAAAGTAGCTATAAAGGAAAAATCCTAAAGGCAGCAAGAGAAAAAGGCCAGACTACCTACTAGGGAAAACCAATTAGAATAGCAGCAGATTTATCCACAGAAACCTTCAAGCCAGGAGAGCCTGGAGCCCTATCTTCAAAGTTCTAAAAGAGAAACAATTTCAACCAAGAATAACCTACCCAGCCAAACTAAGATTCATTAGAGAGAATTGAAATCTTTTCCAGATATCCAATCCCTAAGAACCTACGCTGCCACCAGACAACCCCTACAAGAAACACTTAAGAAAGTACTGAACACAGAAGAAAAAGAAAAAAGAACAACAGCATTCTTCACAAGAGTACAGGCAAAAGATTAAAAACACACATGAACCACTCAAACCAAAGAAAGACACAAATAAACAGAACAACTCTGTAAGAACCTTATGACAGGATAAACCCCTGCATTTCAATATAGCCTAAATGGAATGACTAAATGCACACTGAAAAGACATAGAATAGAAAATGGATAAATATCTCAGCAAAATCTATTGCCTTCAAGAGACTCACCGCACTAGAAAGGACACCCACAGACTCAAGTAAGAGAATGGGAAACAAACTTTCAGAGAATGGAATACAAAAGAAAGGAGGAGTAGCGATCTTAATTTCGACAAAATACCCTTCAAGCTGTTAAAAATCAAACAAGATACAGAAGGCCACTACATAATGATAAAAGGCTCAATCCATCAGCAAGAAATACCTATCCTAAAAATATATGCACCCAACATAGGTGTGCCAATTTTCATAAAGCAACTTCTTGGAAAACTGAAGAAAGATACTGATTCTAACACTATCATAACTGGGGACTTTAATACCCCACTCACAACCCTAGACAGATCATCAGGACAAAAAAATCACCAAGGAGATCTGGAACCTCAATGTGACTTTGGACCAAATGGACTTAATTGATACCTGCAGAACACTCCATCCAAAACCACAGAATACACATTCTACTCATCACCACATGGAACATATTCTAAGATCGACCACATACTCAGCAATAAATCAAGCATAAGCAAATTTAAAAGGACCGAAATTCTACCAAACACCTTCTCGGACTACAGTGGAACAAAAATAAACATTGACACCAACAAAGTCCCCCCAAACGCCACAAAGACATGGACACTAAACAGCATGATGCTAAACAACTCCTGGGTCAATGACGAAATCAAAACAGGGATCAAAAGATACCTGGAAACAAATGAAAATGAAGAAACATCTTACCAGAATCTCTGGGATGCCCTGAAAGCTGTAGTAAGAGGGGAATTTATATCCCTACAAACACACATGAAGAAAATGGAAGCAACAGAAATTCACAACCTAACAAGCCACCTAAAGAAGCTGGAAAAACAAGACCACAAAAACCCTAATTTCAGCAGAAGAATCCAGATCACCAAAATAAAAGCCCAAATCCAGGACATAGAAGACAAAAAGATAATACAAAAAATCAATGAAACAAAAAGCTGGTTCTTCGAAAGGGTAAACAAGATTGATGGTCCCCTAGCTAGACTGACCAAGAAAAAACGAGAAAAAAACAAATAAGCATATTCAGAAACACAAAAGATGAAGTCACATCTGACCCTGAAGAAATACAAAAGATCATTAGAGACTACTACGTACACTTGTATGGAAATAAACTGAAAACCTTAAGGAAATGGAGGACTTTCTGACATCACACAGCCTACCTAGGTTGGAACAAGAAGAAATTGAGACCCTAAATAGACCAATAGCCATCAAGGAAATCAACTACATAATAAGAAAATTCCTACAAAAAAAAGCCCTGGTCCAGATGACTTTCCAGCAGAATTCTACAAGACATTCAAGGAGGAGCTGGCTCCCCAAATCATTTTACGAAGCCAACATCACATTGATACCCAAGCCAGGTAAAGATCCAACAAAGAAAGAGAACTACAGGCCAATATCTTTGATGAACACAGATGCTAAAATTCTCAACAAGGTCCTAGCAAACCGGATTCAGCAATACATCTCAAAAATCATCCACCATGACCAAGTAGGCTTCATTCCTGGCATGCAAGGCTGGTTCAACATTTGTAAAACCATAAATGTAATTAAATACATCAACAGATGTCAAAACAAAAACCACATGATCATATGATTAGATGCAGAAAAAGCCTTTGATAAAATCCAGCACCCCTTCTTGATAAAAACCCTTGAACATCTAGGCATACGGGGAACATACCTCAAAATAGTAAAAGCCATCTACGAGAAACCCACAGCCAGCCTACTCCTAAATGGACAAAAATTGAAACCAATTCCCCTGAAACTGGAACTAGACAAGGATGCCCACTCTCTCCCCTCCTGTTCAACATAGTATTGGAAGTCCTGGCTAGAGCAATCAGAGAAGAGGAGGCAATCAGAGGTATTCAAATAGGAAAAGAGGAAGTTATGTTATCTCTCTATGCAAATGATATGATGGTGTACCTTGAAAACCCAAGAGAATCTGTCAAAGGCCTCCTTACATTGATAAAAGCCTTTGGCAAAGTCTCAGGATACAAAATAAAGGTACAAAAGACAATCGCATTTCTCTACACCAATAACAAACAAACAGAAACCCAAATAAAAAACACAATTCCATTCACAATAGCCACAAAAAAAATGAAATACCTTGGCATCTTCCTAACCAGAGACGTGAAAGACCTTTACAATGAAAATTACAAAACACTGCTCAAAGAAATCAAAACTGACACAAACAAGTGGAAAAATATCCCATGCTCATGGGTTGGAAGAATCAACATTGTGAAGATGTCCATCTTACCTAAGGCAATCTACAAATTCAATGCAATACCCATCAAATTACCAACAACATTCTTCTCAGATCTACAAAAAACAACACAGGAATTCATATGGAAACACAAATGTACAAGAATAGCCAGAACAATCCTCAGCAAAAAAAACAAAGCAGGTGGTATCACATTACCAGACTTCAAACTTTACTATAAAGCTACAATCATCAAAACAGCTTGGTATTGGTACAGGAACAGGCATATAGATCAATGGAACAGAATTGAGATTCCAGAAGCAAAACCTCAATTTCTCAACCAACTCATTTTCGACAAAGCCCTCACCACCTACCAATGGGGAGAGGAGAACCTATTGAGTAAATGGTGCTGGGAAAATTGGCTGACCACACGCAGAAGATTGAAACAGGACCTCTATCTATCCCCATGCACAAAGGTTAACTCCAAATGGATCAGAGACCTAAATATAAAACCTCAAACCATAAGAACCTTAGAAAAGGATGGAAATACTCTCATGGAAATAGGAACTGGCATCCAATTCCTGTACAAAACCTGAAACCCACAGGACTTAAGAGAAAAGATAGACAAATGGGACTTATTAAACTGACAAGCTTCTGCAAAGCCAAAGAAACCATCAAGAGAGCAGGGAGACAGCCTACAGACTGGGAAAAAGTATTTGCCAACCCCTAGGTCTGACAAAGGCTTAACATCCTGGATCTACAAGGAACTCAAATGCATGAAAAGAAAAAACAAACAACCCATTATTAAATGGGCAAAAGATATGAACAGACACTTCACAAAGGAAAACATCCGAGCAGCCAACAAACACATGAAGAAATGCTCAACCTCACTAATCATCAGGGAGATGCAAATCAAAACCACACTGAGATACCACCTAACTCCAGTCAGAATGGCAATTATCAAAACTCAAAAAATAGCAGCTGCTGGAGAGGGTGTGGTGAAAAGGGAACACTTCTACACTGTTGGTGGGAGTGTAAACTAGTGCAACCTCTGTGGAAAGCAGTGTGGCGAATTTCTAAAAGCTTTAAATAAACCTTCCATATGACCCCGCAATCCCCCTACTGGGAATATACCCTGAAGGACACAATCACTCTATTAAAAAGATACCTGCACATGATGTTTATCGCAGTTGTTCACAATAGCAAGAACCTGGAAACAACCATGCTGCCCATCAAAAGAGGACTGGATTTAAAAAATTGGTACATATACATGATTGAATATACGCAGCCATTAAAAAGAACAAAATCATGAATTTCGCAGCAACCTGGATGGAACTAGAGTCTATAATACTGAGTGACCTCTCACAGAAACAAAGATCCGAATATCACATGATGGACCTTGAATATCCAATGTAATACTATAAGAAAATGACTGACGGTACTGGGAAACTATGGGGAGAGGAGATGGGATTAATAGTAGCAAATATCTGTCTGGGAACGGGAAAACACCTCTTATCAACAGGGTGCCTGAATGAAACGTAATTGTACACCTAACCCTTAACTGTACCTCACAAAACCATAATAAAAAATACTGATTGATAAAAAATAAAAAATAAAACGAAGGCTATGTGAACCAGAAAAAAAAAAAAAGAATTTAGAATAATTTACTTTCACTCAGTAATTTTCACTCTACACACAGTAGGGTGGGGTTAAACCCCCGATGCTCCAGGAAGCCATGCTCCCTTGGCTTTAGGTAGGTTTCTTATGGAGGCTCTGAGGGAGAATCTGTTCCCTGCAGTTCTCCTACATTCCAGTGATTGCCAACAATCCTTGGGGTTCCTTGGCTTGTAGATGTATCATTCCTGTCTCTGCCTCTGTCTTCACATAGCCTTCTCCCTATGTGTCTGCCTATATCTTCACATTTTATCTCCCCTGTGCTTGTCTCTATACCCAAATCTTCCTCTTTTAAGGACACCAGTTATTGGATTAGAGTACATTGAAGTAATCCAGTGTGACCTCAACATAGCTTCATTACATTGGCAAACACCCAAATTCCAAATAAAGTTACATTCAGAGGTACTGGGGATTAGGATTTGATCATTTATTTTGAGATGAGACAGTTCTACTCACAATAGATAGCTGGAGCACAAATGGTGTTCATTATTGCCTAGGAAACAAAAAACCCACCTTTTCTTTTTTTTTTAATTTAAATTTTTATTTTAAAGATGTGGGGCACAATTAGGTAAACAGATGTTTATTATGCAAGTACCCTCCCCTGGCAGTTTCCTACTACTGCCGTTCCCTTTCTTATAGTGTAATAATTGTTCAAGATCTGCTTATGAGTGAGAGCATGTGGTACTCAGTTCTTTGTTTCTGTGATAGATCACTCAGTATTAGAGACTCTAAGTCTATCCAGGTTGCTGTGAAGTTCATGATTTTGTTCTTCTTTATGGCTGCATAATATTCCATCATGTATATGTTCCATATTTTTTAAATCCAGTCTTCTTTCAATGGGCAGCACAGATGGTTCAATGTTTTTGCTATTGTGAATAATGCTGCAATAAACATGCAGGTGCAGGTATCTTTTTTCATAGAATAATTTGAGTTCCTTTGGGTATATTCCCAGTAGGAGAATTGTGGGGTCATATAGAAGGTTGATTTTTATATCTTTTAGGAATCACCAAACTGTTTTCCACAGAGGTTGTACTAGTTTACACTCCCACCAACAATGTAGAAGTGTTGCCTTTTCCCCACATCCTCTCCAGTATCTGTTGTTTTTTGAGTTATTGATGATGGCCGTTCTGACTGGAGTTAGTTGGTATCTCAGTGGTTTTAATTTGCATTTCTTTGATGACTAGTGAAGCTGAACATTTTTTTCATGTATCTGTTGGCTGCTTGTGTGTCTTCTTTTGAGAAGTGTCTATTCATATCTTTTACCCACTTTGTAATGGGGTTATTTTTTTGTTTGTTTGTTTGCTTTTCTTTTTGGCACATTTGAGTCCCTTGCAGATCCTAGATGTTAGGCCTTTTTACGATATACAGTTGGTAAAGATTTTTTTCCCATTCTGTGGGCTGTCTCCCTGTTGACTTGATGGTTTCTTTGGCTTTGCAAAAGCTTGTCAATTTGATGAGGTCCCATTGGTCTATCTTATCTTTTATGGCATGCGTGCTTTCCATAAGGTTGTCTCCTGCATTTCTATGGTTCTTATAGTTTGAGGTTTTATGTTTAGGTCTTTGATTCACTAGAGTTGATTTTTTGTGTATGGTGATAAGTAGGGATCTTATTTCAATCTTCTGTACATGGTCAGCCAGTTTTCTCAGCACGATTTACTGAATAGGTTCTCCTTTCCCCAGTGGTTGATGGTGGAGATTTTGTCAAAGATGAGCTGGGTGAAAAATTGGGGATTTGCTTCTGGAATCACTATCCTGTTCCATTGGTCTATATAATAGTTCTTGTACCAATACCAGTCTGTTTTGATGATTGTAGCTTTATAATGAAGTTTAAGGTCCGGGTGTGTGATACCTTCTGGTTTGTTTTGTTTTGTTTTTTGCTGAGGATTGTTTTTGCTGTTTGTGATAATCTATGTTTCCATATGAATTCCTGTATTGTCATTTCCAGGTCTAAGAAGAATGCTGTTGGTAATTTAATGGGTATTGCATTAACTTTCTAGATTTCTTTGGGTAGGATGGACATCTTAACCATGTTAATTTTTCCAATCCATGAGCATGGAATATTTTTCCAATTGTTTGTGTCTTCTTTGAATTGTTTGAGCAGTGTTTTGTCATTTGTTGTAAAGGTCCTTCACTTCTCTGGTTAGGAAGATGCCAAGGTATTTTTTTTTTTCATGGCTATTGTGAATGACCTTATAAATGTCCTTTTTATTTGGGTTTCTGTTTGTTTATTGTTGGTGTATAGGAATGCTACTGTCTTTTGCACATTTATATAATACCCTGAGACTTTGCCAAAGTCCTTTTATCAGTGCAAGGAGGTTTTTGACAAATTCTCTTGGGTTTTTGAGGTATAGAATCATGTTGTCTGTAAAAGAGATAACTTGACTTCCTCTTTTCCTATTTGGATACCCCTGATTTCTTTCTCTTATATGATTGCTCTACCTAGGACTTCTAATGCTATGTTGAACAGAAGGGTAAGAGTGAGCATCCTTGTCTTGTTTCAGTTTTCAGGGGAAATGTTTCCAATTTCTGTCTGTTTAGCAGTATGTTGGCTGTGGGTTTCTTGTAGATGGCTTTTACTATTTTGAGGTATTTTCCATCTATGACTAGATGTTTGAGGGTTTTTATCAAGAAGGGGTGCTGGTTTTTATCAAAAGGTTTTTCCATGTCTAATGATATAAGCATGTGGTTTTTGTTTTTATATCTGTTGATGTATTTAATTATGTTTATGGTCTTACAGATGTTGAACCAGCTCTTCATCCCAGGAATGAAGTCTACTTGGTCATGGTGGATGATTTTGAGATGTGTTGTTGGCTCCAGTTTACTAGACTCTTGTTGAGAATTTTAGCATATATGTGCAACAAGCATATTGGCCTGTAGTTCTTTTTCTTTGTTGGATCTTTACTGGGTTTAGGTATTAATACAATGTTAGCTTCAAAAAAATGACTTAGGGAGTGTTTGTCTTTCTCGATTGCCTGGAATACTTTCAATAGGATTGATATGGGCTCCTCCTTTTACATATTGTAGTATTCTGCTAGAAAGCCATCTAGTCCAGGGCTTTTTTATGGGTAGTTTTCTTATTATACAGTCAATATCCTTGGTTGTTATAGGTCTATTTAGGGTCTTGATTCCTTCTTGTTTCAACCTTGGGAGGTTGTGTGGTGTCAGAAAGTTCTCTACTTCATTCCTGGGGCTCTCCTTCAGAGTTGACTGCAACCCACCACCACCCTGAGATTGGAACAGTCACCTTTTCTTTACAGTTCTACTAGTTCTTGGAGCCAAAAGAATGCTTTACACCTCTGCAAGTTTCAGTGTCCTTGTCTATATTGGTGAGAATTCTGGCTACCCTATTTCTGGGGTCATTTTTAGATATATAATTTGAATCTCCAATAAAATGCTACTGGCACTTCTCTGTCAGACTGTTGGAAATATAAAAATAAACAAATAAGTGTGTGACTAAATAATTATTTCAACTTTAATTACATTTATAAATTCTAAAGAAACTTTCAAATTGCTTCTGCTTGAATTAGAGTTACAAAACCATTGGCCACTAGAGTTTAATAATGTTTTAGTCCTCTATTAAAGAATACCAGATACTCAGAAAAATATTGTATTATTATGTTATCAGGAGAAGCTATCTATTTCTTTAAATATTTCACAAAAATTGCTACAGACACATTAGCTCTTCAGAATTGCTTTTAAACCAGCCTTTATTTTAATTATCTGTTTCTGATGATCTGATATATAATGCAAATTACAAAAATTTTGGTCTATATTGACAAGTATCTAAAACTATTTTCATGGTAATGCTGTCTGTAGAGTACAATCAACATTTTTATTTGTAGCTCAACCTATTCTCTTTTGAATGTCAGTGAATTCATATAAGGCTTTCAAAAATTATGTGCTAAGTTTCTTCTCAGTTCATTATATTTCCTTTTATCTTACTGTCTTACTCATATAATTTTTAAAATTGTTTATATAATATATTATGGTATCTTTACAATGCCTCATTTTTAATACTCTTCAAGTACTTTTTAAAATTTATCTTATAGAAACTGAAAAAATAAGAATATGTTACATATATGTATATAGGTTATTAATTCTTTTCACAGACTGTCTCAAAATTTAAAGGAAATTTTGGATTTTCAGTTGGAAGTATTACAAAACACCTGTCACTGTAGTCAGCATTACTCTACACGTGAAAGAAAACTGAATTATTATATGTATTTAACTGATAGTATATCCTGGCTTTTATAGCATGGAATAATTTCTTCACGTATTTTTCTTCTGAATCTATTTAAACGTGGGTATAAAGACAATTTAGGAAAAAAAACCAAAGTACAGAAAATTTTTTAAAATACTAAAAATTATTTAATGATAGTTGCTACATAAAATTTTATTGCATAATAATTATACCAAATTTACAAAAATGTCCAGTTCAAGATGTTGCTAGTCAGGTCTTTCTGAGTTGCATGTGACAAAAATAAATTCTAACAGATTAAGGCAAACAAAACAAAGCAAAACCCTTCATTGAATTATAAGATTCAGCTACAATGGATAAGTTTATGCAAAGCTAGATCTAGGGCTCCAGATAAGCTGCCCTGCGCGAACTCTCTCACTCTCTCTCTCTCTCTCTCTCTCCTCTCTCTCTCTCTCTCTCTCTCTCTCCCCCTTCAGCTGTCATCTTAATATTTGAAACAAATTTTGTTCACCAGCAGTAGCTAAGAGGCTTGTAAAGGCTTATAATTCACTGTTGCAGCATTCCTCATGAAAATAGCATATATCCTTTCTGATAACTCTAGAAAATATCCCAAGTTGATTCTAGTTTGCCAGGCTTTGAATGGTGTAGCCTCTTCTGGAACCAAGCAAATATCTCATATACCTAGCCTCTTCTGGAACCAAGCAAATATCTCATATACCTTGATCCATAAGATGGCACATTTAACATATTCAATTAAGAAAATTAAAGTGACCATCATGTGTGTTCATATGGTGGGCCTGTGTACAGAAATGCAATTTTTTTTTTGAGTTGGAGTCTCACTCTGTCACCCAGACTGGAGTGCAGTGGCTGCTCCTCGTCACTGCAGCCTCGACCCACTGGGCTCCGGCGATCCTTCCTCCTCAGCCTTCCAAGTAGCCGAATTACAGGCATTCGCTACCACACCCAGCTGATTTTGTGATTTATTGTAGGGATGAGGTCTCGCTGCCCAGGCAGGTCTCGAACCCATGGGTTCAGGCAATCCAATCACCTCAGCCTCCCAAAGGCATGGGATTACAAGCTGAGCAACCAAGCCCAGCAGAAATGCAAATTCTTAATGCAATACCCATCAAATTACCAGCAACATTCTTCTCAGACCTAGAAAAAAACAACACAGGAATTCATATGGAAACACAAACGACCAAGAATAGCCAGAACAATCCTCAGCAAAAAAAAAAAAGCAGGTGGTATCACATTACCAGACTTCAAACTTTACTATAAAGCTACAATAATCAAAACAGCTTAGTATTGGTACAGGAACAGGCATATAGACCAATGAAATAGAATTGAGATTCCAGAAGCAAAACCTCAATTTCTCAACAAACTCATCTTCAACAAAGCCTCCAGCACATACCGCTGAGGAGAGGGGAACCTATTCAGTAAATAGTGCTGGGAAAACTGGCTGACCATATACAGAAGATTGAAACAGGACCCCTATTTATCCCCATACACAAAAATTAACTCTAAATGGATCAGAGACCTAAATGTAAAACCTCAAACCATAAGAACCTTAGAAAAGGAAGGACATACCCTCATGGAAATTGGAACTGGCATCCAATTCCTGAACAAAACCTGAAACCCACAGGCCATAAGAGAGAAGATAGACAAGTGGGACCTCATTAAACTGACAAGCTTCTGCAAAGTCAAAGAAACCATCAAGAGAGCAGGAAGACAGCCTACAGACTGGGAATAATTTTTGCCAACTCCAGGTCTGACAAAGGCTTAACATCTTGGATCTATAAGGAACTCAAATGTGCCGAAAAGAAAAAAACAAACAACCCCATCATTAAATGGGCAAAAGTTATGAACAGACACTTCTCAAAGGAAGGCATCTGAACAACCAACAGACACATGAAGAAATGTCCAACCTTACTAATCATCAGGGAGATGCAAATCAAAACCACACTGAGATACCACCTAACTCCAATCAGAGTGGCAATTATCAAAAACTCAAAAAATAACAGTTGCTGGAGAGGGTGTGGTGAAAAGGGAACACTTCTACACTGTTGGTGGGAGTGTAAGCTAGTGCAACCTCTGTGGAAAACAGTATGGCAAGTCCTAAAAGCTCTAAATATTGACCTCCCATATGACCCCACAATCCCCCTCCTGGGAATATACCCTGAAGAACTCAAATCACTCTATAAAAAAGATACCTGCACACGTATGTTTATTGCAGCATTGTTCACAATACAAGAACCTGGAACCAACTATGCTGTCCATCAAAAGAGGACTGGATTTTTAAAATGTGGTACATATACACGATGGAATACTATGCAGCCATAAAAAAGAACAAAATCATGAATTTTGCAACAACCTGGATGGAATTAGAGTCTATAATACTGAGTGACCTCTCACAGAAACAATGATCTGAGTATCACATGTTGTCACTCATGTAGCAGATCTTGAACATCCAACGTAATACTATAAGAAAATGATTGACAGTGGTAGGAAACTATGGGGGGAGGGGGAAGGGAGAAGGGATTAATGGTAGTAAATATCTGTCTGGGGACGGGGAGACACCTCTTATCAACAACGTTGACTGAACGAAGCATATTTGTATACCTTAACCTTAACTCTACCACACAATATCATAATAAAAAAATATTGATTATTAAAAAAAGAAAATTAAAGTGACCATCATGTGTATTCATATGGTGGGCCTGGGTACAGAAATGCAAGTTTTCTAATTCTAAAACTTTTTCTTTTTTTTTAAAGAGACCTATGAAGGAAATCAAGATCACTATTTTTTAAAGTTACGAAAGGACGTGTGAGTGTTCAGCTTTCCCTGAAAAATAAGGATTTAGCTGACATTAGAGAGTTATTGTCATTCTATGAATGATCTCATGGTCAATCAGTCATAATTACTTATGATTATGGAGAAGATATTAAAGTAAATAAAAAAGAAAAATCAGTCCATGCATTCATTTAACTTAGTTGGAGTATGCGTTAAACATTTTCAACAAATGTGTACATAAGAAGTGCCAAAGGATTGGTGGAGAACTGAAATAACACAGCATTCAGAGAAGCAGAGAGAAAACAGATTTGGGAATATTGTGAAAGTCTTCCCAGAGGTGGCAACAATGTATGAGTTTGATGAATGCATAAAACTAACTAGGAATAGTAGAGTTGGAACATATTCTACATGAACAGGATTGGTAAAATAAAAGTTTGTAGAAGTTAATGGCCAAGGAAACTTTGATTTCTCTGGGATTATTTTATGTGACATTTTACAAGTTATTTCAACCCATAGTTATCATTCATCATCTGTAAAATAAATATACTAGATCACGTAATTTTAACTCATAATGCTAATGATAATTTATGGTAGCTTACATGTAAATTTCAGTGAATTAATCGATAATTTTATATAGATTGTCTCATTTAGTCTTCACAATAACTCCATTTTTCAGACCCCATGATCTAGACCCTTGCAACTTAAAAGTTGGCCATAATCAGCAACTTGTAATAAGTATCATCTGGATATTGTTTAATAAGTCAGATGACCGGGATCCATACTACACGGAGTTAAGGAACTTCACATTTGAACAAAGTTCTCAGGTGATTAATTTGTGAATTAATTTTTGAGAAGCCCTGATATACAAACACCATTAATATTGCCATTTTATAGAAATTGAATTCAACTACAGTAATTTGTTCAAGATCAGTTAGCTAAGATGTGATAGAACAAATTTTTACAAGGGAATTTGGCCAGGCTTTTAGCCACTGTTCTGGTACCCTTAGTTTCTATGGTTCTATGAATGCACATAGTGAATAAGTAGAGGACTAAGTGGAACACAGAAGCATGGCAGGGTGGAGGTAAACTTGCGTTGCAGCCTACAGAATTTAGTCTTAGGAAAATTGATGTTTTATAATTATTAAAGGTAGAGACAACAGAGAAAAGTATATGCTATTCAACTAATAAATTTTAAAATACTTTAGATAGTGGGCAATAAAATCATTTTCATTATAGGCATAAAGGTATATATTTTAAGATATTTCAAAAAAGCTTGGAGTGATGTTTACAACATATATGAGAGGAATGTTAATTTTTTTACTTCATTCTTAATGGGAAGTTTAAGAAAAAATCAAAAAGATTTCTTTACTAGAAAAAATTCTTTGAAATATTAATGTTTTAAAATACATATATATGAATTTCCATATGCTCACATCATATTGGCTCATTTCAATTGTTTATTAATGTCACAGTTTCATTTTTATTGCCTAATTCTAGTTCTTGATGATACCAAAAATCTACTTGTCAATCAGTGTATTGAACTTTTATTTTTATAAGATGGCATAGCTAATCAAATGATGTTTAAATCAAGTTGTTGCTGAATCTTAAGGCAAAGTAATCACCCCAGAGACAGGTGTTTCTTCTTGGTCTTATATTAGACTTAGTACTGTGATTAGATCAATGAGGGTGACTTCCATGTAGGATGACTGGCATATGGATATTTGGTTCCCCTTTCTTTTTCTTGCAACATACTGGTCCTGAATTAGTCTCTTAAACTGTTAAGTAATTTGGAATTCTTGCCTTGGAGATGCACAAGGGATTTAGTTGCCTAGCAAGCTGATTAGTATACTTTTAGCCAGGTCATTTACCTTATAGAATGTGAAAGAGCAAATTTTGACTGTATTTTATATATGTCCCCTTGTTTTTACACAATTATGGTCTACACTTTATATTTAATCCTAATTCTGTTTCTGATTATATCACAGATTTAGATATTAACAACTAACATAATGATTCTATTTTTAATCTTTTTTATTATTTTTTTATTTTAATGACGTGGGGTACAATTCAGGGTTAGGTACATAAGAAGTAGCTGTATATTTGCTCATATAGGAGGATGGTGAGTTATCACTTCTGTAAACTCAGTATATGATAATAATATGGAAAATTTGGCCCATTCACTCAAACAGAAATGAAGCACAATTTACAAGAACTTAATGACAAATTACAGTATCTTATAATTATATGTTAATGACAAAATTAAAGTAAGCGCAAAGCATTTCAATGATGAAAATCATGACAATTAAACTGAGTCAAGTGATAAAATCGTGAAAAGTCATTCTTATTGTGCAAAGTAACAATTATTCTCAGTATCAAACTTTATAGGTTAAAGAAAAGAAGAAGCACAAAAGCAATGAAATGGAAGTATCAGAAAACCCATGGGATGGTTCTGTTGATTATTTTTTATCTTTACAGAAACATATTGTGTCTTCAATATTAGCAATAGGAACAGAATATTTCTGGAAAATCCGATATAGTCTGAATGCCTTTCACAGATTCATTCTTCTTCTTAGGAAAGCATCATTCACTTTCTTGCTTGTGTTCTTGAGCGGTGGCTATCAACACAAACTTTAATTTCTTGAAGAGTTATTAAAATATTTATGCCTGATTTTCAACTTCAGACATTAAGAAACAAATAAATATTTGGAGTGAATTTTTGATAGTCTTCAAGTGATAGTACTTTGCAGCCAGGGCCAAGGATCCCACATAACACATGAATGTATAAACTTCAAGCTAAGATATTCGGCAAAAATAGGTATAGAGAAGAGTGAAGGAATAAATGTATATTTTTCAGCATATTTTGATGTTTAATACATAGCAAGCAAGGAAGGCTCATATGTGTTAAATCTGTATTAAACTGTATTATTTTCTTTAGATGTATTAAATTGTATTATTTTTCTTTAGATGTGACTAAATTAATTGCATTGATCAATTTCAATAGAAAAAGTGACAAGTATAAATTAAGCTAACATTCTTACCATTGTTTTAGTTATGTAAAGTCAGTAATCTTAGTACCAATATGTAATATTCAAATCAATTGTTACATTAATCTATAGTATCAGTATTTTAAAGATACACCTTTACTTGGTATTGAATCAGTTCGATTCTTAATTCAAATATTTCCACACTTATTTTTTCATTTACTTAAGTGTTTATCATTTTTAAGTGAAGGGTTACCCAAAAAAACTCTAAATTATCTTTTGGAGGGCAGGTCCCTTGTAGTACAGGCTTGCCCAACAAGGTAAGTTTCTAGGAACCTATAAGTATCAGTGTACCAGTTAGTTTTGTTGTCAGAGATGGCGTTTGGCTTCATGATTTCTTTTTAAGATTCTTTCAACATGTTTGGCCATTTTGTGGTATATGATTTATGAGTGCACTGGCCCACACCATGCTGTGTGTTCACCAGATTTTGACCAAAAACACATGACTCTGGTACCTCCATCCTCCCTATTCATTCCATCTCACCCACTGACTTTTTTTGTCTGTTTCCCCAGATGAAAAAATTCTTCAAAGGTAAATGTTTTGTTAATGTGGAAGAGATGACACAAAAAAAATGCAGAAGCACTAAAAGGCATCAAAATTTACAAGTTCAAGAACTGTCTTGAGCTATGGAATAAGAGTTTCAATAGGTGTATTGCAGCAAACAAAATGTACTTTGAAGATGACTGAAGTTTAAATATATAAGAATAAATACACAATTTTTATAAATAAATTCTGCTTTTGGGGGGGTCTCCCCTTGTATTGGCCTACAGTGATTTTTACTCATATTTGTGGAATTTTATTAATAGAGGATTTTCATCATACCAGGGAAGTAGAATGTGCTATTTGAATAATACCTGATCACATGTTTTTAAGATTCCTTTCCTTTTAGATAGAGCTTATCACTAATGAATAGTCTCAAAGCACAGGATCTCTGTGCTTCTTATCTTTTTTATAAGAACTACCTGGTTACATTGAATCAAATAACAGTCTTGAGAGAATTTAGATTTTTCTAGATGTTCCCTTTTTCTCCTACAGGACCTTCATTGATAGAAAATGTAAACATGTCTTTGAACTCGAGCTCTTTGTTAGCTGCATTTTGGAGTTACTGATCTCTGGGAAATATTTAACACGCGCAGTTCACTCAATAGTCATAAAAAAAAGCTTCAGTTTTGCTGAACACTGCCTGTTCCCTTGTTAGCAACCCTGTATTGTGCCTACTAGTGCTTCAGCACAGTTGTTATTGGTGCTACATATATGGGGACCTGTGACTTTAACATGTTGATTTAATTCCACTTCTCAGTTTAGGGGAAATACTTCTTACAATGAGGAGTGTTTTTATTTGCAACAAGGAAATGAAAACAGACTCTAGACCTTAAGAAACACATATAATCATTTTTTTATTCTTCATAAAATCTCTTTAGTATCCAACTTGTTTCATATTTTTGCCTACACACCTTGTTTTAATTTTCTTAGCACCACACTCTGCTGGCAATAATTTATTTAAGCTTCTATTTGTCTAAAATGTTTTTGATTTCTTAATTTATGAAAGGTTTTTTTCTGGGTATAGATTTTTGAACTGTTCAAATTTTGCTTCAGTACTTAAAATGTCACGTCTTTATCTTCTGGATTGCACAGTTTCTGATGAAAAGTCTACTGTCATGTTTATCTTTGTTTATGTCTGTAATGTTTAATCTACTGGTGACTTCAAGATGTTTTGTTTTTATTGGGTGATTTGAATATGACGTCATGTGTGTGTTCATGTATGCCTGTTCTTCTGTGTATTGATTTATTTAGTTTTAGGAATATGTGGCTTATTTCTTAACTTTTAAAAATTCTTGGCCACTATTTCTTCAAATATTTCTTTTTTCTTCTTTGTTACATGGGACTTAAATTATAACTAAATTAGAACATTTATATTGCTTACAAGATGGTCTGTTCTTTTCAGAGTTCTCTTCTTGTTTTAGGTTAATTTCTATGACCTATCTTCAAATGCACTACTTTTTTTTCCCTCAGCTATTAAATTTTCTAACATATTAAAACACATCAAAGGAACTCTTTATTATTAATATATTTTGTTGTTGTTTTGGTATTTCAATTATACTTTTTTTAAAAAGTATTCATCTCTCAACCAAAATTCCTCACTTGTTCATTTAAGTAATCTCCTTTATTTTCTATGTCTTTGAAGGTATGAGTCATAGTTGCTTTAAAATCTGTTTTATATCCCTGACATCTAGGTAATTTTTTAGCATGCTTCTTTACTTGCTTTATATGTTGACAATTAGTTGTTTTTTGGGGTATTTAATGTATTTTTTGGTGTGCTGTATTCTCAATGTGTCCTCTCCAAGTGCATATTTTGAAACCCTAATTCAAAGGGTGGTGGTATTAGGAAGTGGAGCCTTTGGAAAGTGATTATGGATTACTTTAGATTAATACCATTATAAAAGAGACTCCAGAGAGCTAGCATGCCGCATCCACCATGTAAGAATGTTACTAGGCTAGTAGGACCCATATTGCGACTCTAGGTTCTTGTGTCCTTTTGCCAAAGAATTGAAAACATGACTTGAACAATATAAAATAATTGCAGTTGCAAGTGATAGTTTTACTAAAAGCAAGGTATACTCCTTGTAGCAAGAAAAAGGGAACTGGCTGGTTAAGAGAGAATACAGCCATGATCTCACTGTGGGCTTCTGTTTAATGGAGTTTATAAACTCAAAGTTTATAAGAATACAATCTTAAACTTTCAATGCACATGTGTGCTGATCTGGAAAGTCCCGGGTGTACAAAGTTCCATGCTAGACAGGATGCTGTATTCACAGGATAGAGGGACTTTCTCATTAAATTGAGGGACTTGGGGTGGGGATTGGTTGAGAACAGGTAGTCTGAGGTGTGGCTGAAGACAAAGTGCCCTCAGGGCCCCTCCTATTCATGCCTAGCTGCTACCTAACATTTCCTCCCTCAAGCAGCCAGAACCCCAAAAGCTTTTGGGAGAAAGGTCAGAGGTTGTTTTTCTGTAAATTCTTCCTGCTGAAAAGGGGTGTAGTTGGTCTTAAGAGCCCTTCTCTTTGCTGTCAGGAGGCCCTCCCAGACGAAAATAATGCCTCCTATCCAGTGGATCCATGTAGATTGATTTCTTTCCCTGGTTGTAATGGTTTGGCATCCTTGTTATAATATCATCTAGAGGTAGAACTTTTGGACATGAATATGACTAGAAGCTTAAAAAGACAGGTCCTGCAAGCTAAAAGTAGCAAAATAGCTATTAAAGGTCCAAGCATCTAAGTCTATTCAAGTTGCTGTGAAGTTCATAATTTTGTCCTATAATACTGAGTGATCCATACAGAAGCAAAAAACTGAGTATCATGTGTTCTCACTCATAAGCAGATCTTGAACATGTATTACAAGACTAAAAGAAAGGATTGGCATTAATGGGAAACTGCTGGGAGGGGGAGGGAGGAGTGGGATTGGCAATAGTGGGAGACTGCCAGGGGAGGGGGAAGCACACCTCATCAACAAGGGTATTTGCATAATGAACTTTTGTATACCTAACCCTGAATTGTACCCTACATCCTTAAAATTTAAAAAAAAAGCCCAAGCAAAGGGAAGAAATGGAAGGAAATGTAAATGTTTTTAATTGAATCCTGAACCTTTCTGTGGTTGGCTCCTTTGTTATTCTTATGTAGCTAGGAGGCCTGACTATACATTTTTTGGTAGATATAGGTGTTACTATTCCAGTTTCCCAGGGAGTGAGGATTTGCCAACCTTGCCAACTACAAAAAGCAAAGAAATGCTAGCTTTATCTTTAATGATAAAGCAGTTATGTCTATATATTTCCAAAGGGCTGCAAGTAAGTTTTAATAATATTTAAATAAAAAGCACAAACATATGTAAAAACCTAATAATATGAGCCACCTGATGGTAAAACAGAGGTCACAACATTTACTTCCCTTCAGCAGTTCATGAAGGTTTTCTTTTAAAGAGAAATTTCAGGTTCTTGACTGGTTTACAGGCATATTCATGGTCTGCAGTTGCAAGATGAAGAAAACATGAAAGTTGTCTTCTTTGTCATGCTGTAAAGACTCGCAGAAAAGGGTTCCATTCTGGATATATGTACCCAAGCATTTATGCCCTGGAGCTTAACTGCCATGGAGGCACTGGAAAGTACTACGAAGGGCCACCCAATCCCATCTGGGAAGTGAGTGATTCTGAGTTTCTTTCCTTCTAAGTTTTGAGAAGGAACTGGTTTCCAGGCTATAACCTTGGGGTTGTTTCTGGAACATAAAAACCAGGATGTGGATACCTGGGAAATGATGGTGTCTAATCCTTTCCCAAAGAATAGGTTGTTAAGTAAGGAGCTTAGGTCATCTCATCCCAGGTGGTGGAAATTATGAATTTCTCTTGCAAGGGGCCATTGCTGACTTTCGGGAGCAAGGATTTTTCTATATAATTTTTATTATTTTTCCAAGTTGTTTTTGAGCTCTTTTTTTGATGCCCATTTTTTTCTCTGAGTTGGTATAAACTTCAGAGCTAGTGGGAGAGGATGGTAACAAGGGCAGAACAGTTACTGGTGTTTTGTTTTGAACTGCTTGTTTAGCAGCAGTGTCGGGGTTACTTCCACTGACTTCCATGTGGTTTCTTTGATGTCCTATGCAGTGCATGACAGCTACTGCTTGGGGCTGTTGTGTAGCTCTAAGAGACACAGAATTTTTGCTTGGTGTTTTATGGGTGAATTCTGTGCTATAAGAAGTTCCCTTTTTTCCAAATGGCTGCATGAGACTGTAGGACCACAAAGATATATTTTGAACCTGCATAGATATTAAGTGAGGATTTTTTTAAGGCTTAGGTTAGAACGATTAGCTCTGCCTTGTGGGCTGAGATGTTGCTAGGCAGGGCTTTTTCCTTAAGTTTTAGTAAGATTTACCATTGCGTAACCTACTTGTCTAACCTCTTGATAGATAAAGCTACTTTCATCAGGAAAATAAACAAGTGTGAGCTTGTAGATGTTATCAAGAAGAATTCCTTGAGAAAGACCCATTTCTACCAAGGAGAATGCACATTCCAGCATTTTCAAGAATCTATGACTTATGAGATAATTTTTCCAGGTACAAGTAAGAGGCTGAGAGAAGTTTCATGCCTGAGGCTTCCTGTGGACTCCAGTTACCAAAACAGCTTTTGGTAGATAAAGGTTTAGGACAGGAAAACAAAATGGAGAAGGAGGCAAGTGAGAGGCTAGTGGGAATTCCTGCTACTACCAGAATAACTTGTAGTTTCCCCTTGTTATAGCAGTGATTCATAGGGGGAGCAGTTGAGAACCTCAGGCATTCTCATCGGATATGTCCAAGATTTAAGGGTTTGACAAGTCCTACCTTCAGAACTGGAGGCAAGCCTGTTTCAAGTGGCCTACTTGTCCACATTTGGGGCATGGCCCATGAGGCTTGGGCCTTGGGCATATACCCTTTCAATGGCCCAAGTCATCATTATTAAGGCAAACTCCAAGTTTTTCCTGAGGCTGTTGCCCCCACATTATTGTAGTTAAAAATTTAGTCTTTCTCTTTTCCTTTTCTGTTTGCTAGTCTTCCCTGGGCTGATTCCAATTATTGACAACCAAGCAGGATGTGCTTAGCAGCTGAAGTGAGGGCGATTTGTGGTCCCATGTTTCCCATGTTTAATTTTTGTAATTTTCTCCAGATGTTTGGGGAAAACTAGCCGATGATATGAGTGTTCAGAACTATCTGCCCATCTGGGGAGTCAGGGTCCGCTTTTGTATTTATTTATTAGGACCTCTATTAGTCTGGCATGGAGCAGATTCAGGATCTTATTTTCTTCCCAGTAATTTTTTTGATCTTTTTATAACTGGTGGGCTTCACTATTTACTTATTCTTTCTACCATACAGGTTTATCACATGGTTTCTCCTTTTTAAGTCCAAGCTATCTGATAGTCCCATAAAGGATCTTATTCATATCATCCCTTGTCTTGACTATGGCATGACCTTGATTCTGGGCACCACCTCATCTGCATAAGCTCTGGTGGCACTTTCAATTCTAATCTTGTTTTCAGTGGGGCAATGGATGGAAAATGTTTGGATATCTTCCCAAGTAAGCTCAAAAGACAAAGTCAGTTTTGTAAGTCTATCAACAAAGTCACTGGGGTTCTCTGAGAACCTGCTAAATCTCTTTTTGCAGAGTCCTAAATTAATCATAGAGTAGAGGACATAGACTCTGAAAGTGCCTCCTTCCCCACTTGGTATGTCATGGAGGGGGAACAGATGTTCAGTAGGGGCTGGTAAGCAGCACCACTACAAATGCTAGTAGAGCTAGTCACAAAAAATAAGATCTTAGAGGTAGAAACCTGGATGACTGATAAGCAGGAGAGGAAGTAGAAGGAGCACTTGGAAGAAGGGGTTCTCCAAGAACCTCCTGAGAAGTCTAAATCTGCAGGGGCATCTCCCTTAAAGTCTGAGCCTCTTGGGACCTGCATCATCGTGGATCTTGCCTCTACCTGCTGCCTGGGTGGAGGCATGAAAAGCAGGTCATCCAGAATGATAAAGTTAGCCTTTTGTTTAGGCTTGATAACACACGGGGTGAGGCAAATGGAATTCTAGTTTCCAATTTATATCAGGGCTAGGCGAAATTGCAAAAGAATACTAATCTCCTTTTAGGAGGATTACATGCTCATGGATAGGGGATTACATGCTCATAGATAGGAAGAATCAATATTGTTAAGATGCGCATCCAATCAAAGGCAATCTACAGATTTAGCACAATAACCAGTAAATCACCAACATCATTCCTCGCAGACTTGGAAATGGCAATATCCAATTTCATATGGAAACATAAATGACCATGAATAGCCAAAACAATCCTTAGCAAAAGAAACAAAGCAGGTTGGTATCACTCTTCCAAACTTTAAACTTTATTATAAGTTTACAATAATCAAAACAGTCAGGTATTGGTACAAGAACAGGCATATGAACATAATGAAACAGGATAGAGATTCCAGAAGAAAAACCTCAATTTCTCAACCAACTCATCTCTGACAAAACCTCCAGTAACAACCACTGGGGAGAGGAGAACCTATTCAGTAAATGGTGCTGGGAAAACTGACTGACCACATGCAGATGATTGAAACAGGACCCCTACCTGTCTCTATACACAAAAATAAACTCTAAATGGATCAAAGACATAAATATAAAACCTCAAACTATAAGAATCTTAGAAAATGCAGGAAACACTCTCACAGAAATTGGAGTAGGCAACCAATTCCTGATCAAAATCCCAGATGTCTATGCCATAAGAGATAAGATAGACAAGTGGTACCTCATGAAACTGAAAATTTTCTGCAAAGCAAAAGAAACTATCGAGGGTAGGGAGAAAGCCCACAGAATGGGAAAAATATTTGCCAGCTGTATATCTGACAAAGGCCTAACATCCAGATCTACAAGGAACTGAGATGTGCCAAAAGGAAAAAAAACAAAAAGCTCCATTAAAAAGTAAGCAAAAGTCATTAATAGACACTTCTCAAATGAAGATATATAGGCAGCCAATGGACATATGGAAAAGTGCTCAGCCTCATTAATCATCAGAGAAATGCAAATCAAAACCATATTGAGATAATATCTAACAACAGTAAGAATGGCAATCATTAATAAAATAAACAACAACAGAAGCTGGCAAGGATGCAAAAAAAGAAAACACTTCTATACTGCTGGTGGGAATACAAACTAGTTCAACTTCTATGGAAAACAGTGTGTTCTTCCATATGACCCAGAAATCCCCTTACTGGGAATATACCCAGAGGAACCAAAATCATTCTATAAAAAAGATACCTGCACATGCATGTTTATTGTAGCACTATTCACAATAGCAAAAACATGGAACCAACTGTAGCACTATTCCCGTAGGGGTCCCGTTTCAATCATCTGCATGTGGTCAGTCAGTTTTCCCAGCACCATTTACTGAATAGGTTCTCCTCTCCCCAGTGGTTGTTGCTGGAGGTTTTGTAGCTGCCCATTGAAACTGGACTGGATAAAAATATGTGGTACATATACACCATGGAATATTGTACAGCCATAAAGAAGGACAAACATGGACTTCTCAGTAACTTGGATAGATTTAGAGTCTATAATAGTTAGCTATCTCAGAAACAAAGGAGAGAGTGCCGCATGTTCTCATTCATATAGATGGACCCTAAACATTTACCATAATACTATAAGAAAGGGATTGGCAGTAGTGGGGTACTGTCAGGGTGGGGGTGGGGGGGAACAAAACATCAATAAGGATACCTGATCTCAAACCAGGCAAAGTGGGAACAAAAGGAATCCCAGACTTTACCTGTATGATGTCCACTTGTATACCTAACCCTGAGTTGTACCACGCATTTTAAAATAAGTAAATAAATAAATATACATATTATATATATAAAGAAATTACAAAATACTTAAGGGATTAAAGTTATAGCACTTCTGAGGATGCATCCCAGATGTGAATCCAGAAGAATGGCAGTGATCTGATTAACCATTTGAAAAAGACAAAACAGGTGACCACGGGGGAAGAGCACATCTTCTCCACCCTGGAACAGTTGGCCTACCTAGGACCCCTTGAAACCTCAGACCTTTGACTCCAGACTGCAATCCCAAGGTGAAGCATGTCTTTTCCACCTTAGAGGAGTGGGGTGTAGGGCCCTGAATCCTCTGGGTTTTGGGAAGACCCCTCTGGCTTGCAAACCTAAGTCTCTGAGCTT
>JAPVLO010005705.1:0-15017 GCA_027257055.1 Cephalopachus bancanus | reverse complement strand
CCGGGGCCCCGGGTCTTCCTGACCCTTGTGGGGGCGTCCTTGCCTTTCCCCACTCTCACACCCCTGCCTGTGCCATCGCGAGTCTAACTTGGACCCCACGTGCTTGGGCTCCGTTGGTCATGCATCCTTGCGGGTTTGCTTCCTTTGCTCAGCACGGCCTGGGAGGTTGGCCAGCAGGTGGCCGTGGTGGTTCGTTTTCAGGGCTCTCCTGTTTCCGTTATATGACGACGCCACGGGCCACCTGTGCTTCGGACAGGAACGTTTGATTTGTTTCTCGGTTCTGGCGCTTCTGGCTGTCCAAGCAGAGTGGGTCTGACCCGTCTCCCGCGTGTGTTCACGTGCGTTTAAATGGACTGCCAACGCAGCAGGTTGCCGTCATAGGCTGTGCGAGTCTGCCAACCGTTTTCCAAAGTGCTGGTACCAGTTGGCATCACCTTGAGGAGCAGATGAGAGTTCCTGCCGTTCAGTCTTCACTTGCACTCGCTGTTACAGTGTTTTCCGTTGTTCTCAGGCTTGTGGATGTGCAGTGGCATCTCGTTGTGACTTCAGTTTGCTTTCCTGGTTACTAATGACTTGGAGTATCGTGTATTTTCTCCCTGGTGAAGTGCCCAGCTGGGTCTTTTGCTCATTTTCTATTCAGTTGTCTGTCTTTTCTCATTCTTTTGTAGGAGATTTTATATAATTGTTTCTGACTTCTTTGTTCTTCATATGGGTTATGTCTTCACTTGCGGCTTTTCTCTTTCTTTTTTAATTGTGCCAAGCGTGGTGGCTCGTGCTTGTAATCCTAGCACTTTGGGAAGCCAATGTGAGAGGCAGGAGAATAGATTGAGGCCAGGACTTTGAGACCAGCCTGGGACACCTAGTAAGACCCAGTCTCTACAAAAAAATGAAAACATTAGCTGGGCGTGGTGGTGTGTGCCCATAGTCCCAGCTACTGGGGAGGCTAAGGCAGAAGGATCGCCTAGCCCAGAGGTCGAGGCTGCAGTGAGCTATGACCACACCACTTGCACTCCAGCCAGACGCTGTCTCTAAAAAAAAAAAGTAATAATAATAATAATACATTGTGCCTTGAATGGAAGTTCTTTAATGTAGTCAAGTCTATCAATAACTTGCTTTATGATGGGTGCTTTTTGTGCTTGTTCCACTTAGTATTGGTCTTTCTGTAGTGGAAGTGGGGGTACGGGCTCCCTTTCTCCCCCTGCAGGGAGCCGTTGCTCAGCTGCAGTTGTTGCGAGCCTGTCCTTGGCGTGGATCTGCTGTTCTCCTGTTGGTGTCAAGTGCCCGTGAGTGTGAGCGTGGGTCTCGTGCTTCTGGACTGTGCTGTTCACCTGTGAGTGTGTCCTCAGTGACCACAGCTTTGTGGCACGCCTTAGCATCTGGTAGGGCAGGTCTGTGAATGCTTCGGCCAGTCTTTATGTTTCTTAGAATCCTGCCTTAACCTCCTGAGCTGCAGGAGGGTTTGTTTTGTTTCTTCCGTATTCTGTTGACTGCATAAAACCCACATCCGGAGAGTTAAGGTTATCACAACACAGATGTTTATTTGAGTCTTTTTTATTGTGAAGCTTATTCTTAGATGTTTCATAACTTTATAATATTATTTAAAAAGTCTCCAAGTCTTGTTTCTAAATTGTATATAGAAATGTGGTTAACTTTATACATTTTTGTAACAACCTGTCTGCCAAATTCTTATATGTCCTAGTAAGTTATCTGTAGTCAGTCTACTTACATGTTGTCTTTGAAGAGGAACAGCTTTTGTTTCTTCTTTCCAGTTCTTATCCTGTTAGTGGTTTTTTCTTGCCTTAGTGCTATGGCTAGGACCTCTAGTACAATGCTGAATAGATGTGACAGTACTTACTTTGACCTTGATCCTAAGCTAGTGATAAGATATGTGCTCGTGGGCTTGTTCTCACACACGCGTGCGCTGTCTCTCTCTCTCTCTCCACACACACACACACACACACACACACACACACACACACACACACACACACATAAACACGCATTTTTTTTTCTTAAAGCGGGATTTACTAAGAGGACAGAAAAGCTTTCCCCAAAGGGAGGGGAACCTATGTATATATTTTTAAGACGTAGAATCTCACTCTGTCACCCAGGTTGGAGTTCAGAAGCATGCTCATAGCTCCCTGCAACCTTGAACTCCTGGGCTCAAGCAATCCTCCTGCCTCAGCCTCCCAAGTAGCTGGGACTACAGGTATGAGCCTCCAGCCTGGCTAATTTTTTTATTCTTAATTTTTTTCGTAGAGACAGGGGTCTTTCTATTTTGCCCAGGCTGGTCTTGAACTCCTGGGCTCAGTTGACCCTCCTACTTGGGTCTTCCAAAACACTAGGACTATAGGTGTGAGCCACCTGCACTTGGGCCCCAGTTTTTTTTAAATAGATAACATTTTACCTCATTAATAATGTTCTTGTCCTGATTTGCTAAGTTTTCCTTAATTTTTGAATGAATACTGAATATCAGATGTTTTTTCCTGCATCTATTGTGATATTCATGTCATTTTACTTTTACTGTGTTAGTATGATGAATTGCATTAATTTGTTTCCTCTTTTTGAGACAGAGTCTGGCTCTGTCAACCAGACTAGAGTGCAGGTACACGTCATAGCTCACTGCAAACTTGAACCCTGAATTCAAGGGACCCTGTCACCTTAGCCTCCTGAATAGCTGGTACTACAGGCACTGCCACTATGCCTTGCTAATTTTTTATTCTCTCTCTCTCTTTTTCTGTCACAGCTACAAATATTCCATTATATGTCATCCATTAAATTCTTAATGTAAGATACCATGTTTTCAACTCTAGAATGTCCGTGTGGTTTTTTTTAAAATAATTAATCAGTATTTTTTATTATCGTTTTGTGGGGTACAGTTAAGGGTTAGGTGTACAATTACGTTTCATTCAGGCACCCTGTTGATAAGAGGTGTTTTCCCCAGTCCCAGATAGATATTAGCTACTGTTAATCCCATCCCTCTCCCCCCCATAATTTCCCAGTACCATCAGTCATTTTCTTATAGTATTACATTGGATGTTCAAGGTCCATTATGTGAATGAGAACATGTGATATTCTGATCTTTGTTTCTGTGAGAGGTCACTCAGTATTATAGACTCGAGTTCCATCCAGGTTGCTGCGAAATTAATGATTTTGTTCTTTTTTATGGCTGCATAGTATTCCATCGTGTATATGTACCATATTTTTTAATCCATTCCTCTTTTGATGGGCAGCATGGTTGTTTCCAGGTTCTTGCTATTGTGAACAACGCTGCGATAAACATACGTGTGCAGGTATCTTTTTTATAGAGTGATTTGTGTTCTTCAGGGTATATTCCCAGTAGGGGGATTGCAGGTCATATGGAAGGTCAATTTTTAGAGCTTTCAGGAATCGCCACACTGCTTTCCACAGAGGTTGCACTAGCTTACACTCCCACCAACAGTGTAGAAGTGTTTCCTTTTCACCACAGCCTCTCCAGCAGCTGTTATTTTTTGAGTTGTTGATAATTGCCATTCTGACTGGAGTTAGGTGGTATCTCAGTGTGGTTTTGATTTGCATCTCCCTGATGATTAGTGAAGTTGAGCATTTCTTCATGTGTTTGTTGGCTGCTCGAATGTCTTCTTTTGTGAAGTGTCTGTTCATATCTTTTGCCCATTTTATAATGGGGTTGTTTGTTTTCTTCTTTTCAGTACGTTTCAGTTCCTTGTAGATCCAGGATGTAAGCCTTTGTCAGACCTAGAGTTGGCAAATACTTTTTCCCAGTCTGTAGGCTGTCTCCCTGCTCTCTTGATGGTTTCTTTGGCTTTGCAGAAGCTTGTCAGTTTAATAAGGTCCCATTTGTCTATCTTCTCTCTTAAGTCCTGTGGGTTTCAGGTTTTGTACAGGAATTGGATGCCAGTTCCAATTTCCATGAGAGTATTTCCTTCCTTTTCTAAGGTTCTTATGGTTTGAGGTTTTACATTTAGGTCTCTGATCCATTTGGAGTTAACCTTTGTGCATGGGGATAGATAGGGATTCTGTTTCAATCTTCTACATGTGGTCAGCCAGTTTTCCCAGCACCATTTACTGAATAGGTTCTCCTCTCCCCATTGGTAGGTGGTGGGGGCTTTGTTGAAGATGAGTTGGTTGAGGAATTGAGGTTTTGCTTCTGGAATCTCAATTCTGTTCCACTGATCTATATGCCTGTTCTTGTACCAATACCAAGCTGTTTTGATGATTGTAGCTTTATAGTAAAGTTTGAAGTCTGATATTGTGATACCACCTGCTTTGTTTTTTTTGCTGAGGATTGTTCTGGCTATTCTTGGACGTTTGTGTTTCCATATGAATTCCTGTGTTGTTTTTTCTAGGTCTGAGAAGAATGTTGTTGGTAATTTAATGGGTATTGCATTGAATTTGTAGATTGCCTTAGGTAAGATGGACATCTTCGCAATGTTGATTCTTCCGATCCATGAGCATGGGATATTTTTCCACTTGTTCGTGTCAGCTTTGATTTCTTTGAGCAGTGTTTTGTAATTTTCATTGTAAAGGTCTTTCACGTCTCTGGTTAGGAAGATGCCAAGGTATTTCTCTTTTTTTGTGGCTATTGTGAATGGAATTGTGTTTTTTATTTGGGTTTCTGTTTGATACCCAAGCCAGGTAAAGATCCAACAAAGAAAGAGAACTACAGGCCAATATCTTTGATGAACATAGATGCTAAAATTCTCAACAAAATCCTAGCAAACAGGATTCAGCAATACATCTCAAAAATCATCCACCATGACCAAGTAGGCTTCATTCCTGGCATGCAACGCTGGTTCAGCATTCATAAAACCATAAATGTAATTAAATACATCAACAGATGTCAAAACAAAAACCACATGATCATATCATTAGATGCAGAAAAAGCTTTTGATAAAATCCAGCACCCCTTCTTGATAAAAACCCTTGAACATCTAGGCATATGGGGAACATACCTCAAAATAGTAAAAGCCATCTACAAGAAACCTACAGCCAGCATACTCCTAAATGGACAAAAATTGGAACCAATTCCCCTGAAAACTGGAACTAGACAAGGATGCCCACTCTCTCCCCTCCTGTTCAACATAGTATTGGAAGTCCTGGCTAGAGCAATCAGAGAAGAGGAGGCAATCAGAGGTATTGAAATAGGAAAAGAGGAAGTCAAGTTATCTCTCTATGCAGATGATATGATGGTGTACCTTGAAAACCCAAGAGAATCTGTCAAAGGCCTCCTTACACTGATAAAGGCCTTTGGCAAAGTCTCAGGATACAAAATAAATGTACAAAAGACAATCGCATTTCTCTACACCATGTGGTTTTTTATAAAAATTCATTTCTCTTGATTGTGTGTTACATTCTCCTGGTTCTTGTCATGTCTCATAATGTTTCATTTTATGCCAAACATCGTTTTTAGCCCTTTGCCAGTAGGTCATCTGCCAGCAACTCGACTGTAGTTTTTAATGAAATAGAATCACTTTGTATTGAGTAGTGTAGTGTTGGAACCAATTATTTTATTGTAATGATATTTGGCTTATGGAATTTTGGACTTTGAGGAACTTATTTATGACAAAAATGTAAATTTTATGTCTTATATTATTATTATTATTTTTGGAGCCAGAGACTCACTCCATCACCCAGGCTGGAGTGCAGTGGCATACTCATGGTTACCCCAGTGTTGACCTGCTGGGCTCTAGAGATCCTTTGATCTCAGCCTTCCAGGTAGCCAGAACTACAGGCATGTACTACCACACCCAGCTAATTTTTTTACTTATTGTAGAGATGAGGTCTCACCGTGTTACCCAGGCTGGTCTCGAGCCCACAGGCTCAGGCAATACTCTCACCTTGGCCTCCCAAAGTGTCAGGATTGCGGGCTGAGTCACCATGCCTTGCTGTGAGAGCTTTTTGAAGCATCTTCAGTCGTGACACATTTTCTTAGCTTTTGTGTGTCCAAAGAACACTCCTCCTCCCTCTGGAATGATGGCCTGGCTGCATATAAAGTTCTAGACAGTGACTTCCCCAGATCATTGAAGCTGTAGCTTCCCTGTTTCCTGGCCTTTGTTGCAGCTACTGGGAAGTGTCGTCATTCCCTTGAGGTATCTATTCTTTTCCTCAGAGCTCTTACGTTGTGCTTCTGTTGTTAATACTGTGCATTTTCTCTGCAGTGTATCTAATGTGGATTTGTGTTTGTACAGTCTGATACTTCTTCCTGCTTCGTTTTTTAGCAGGTGTGATTTGCATGAAGTATAAGCTCAGTCCAATTTCAGATGCACATGTGTCCCTGTTGCCACCTCCTCCGTCAGAGCCTAGAACATTTCCCAAGGCTGCAGGGCTCCCGCGTCCCCCTCCTGCCAATATGCCCATCCTAGACCACTGGGAGCCCTCTCCTGGTGGGAGGCAGACTTGCACTTTGGGACGCTGCTCTGGGCCAGGCCTACCAGCCCCTTCCCTCGCGCTCCTTGGCCCACCTCATGCCTGCCAAAGTCACCTGCCGCTCTTGCCTGCTCTTGCACCTGTGGTGTGTGGAGTTGGGCATTTCCTTATGTGGCCTCATAACTCACTCATTCACTCTCTCACTGTGTCCTGTCTAGAAGACGTTCCACTCATGGGTTCTTTTTAATTCAGGGACTTAATTTTCCATTTTTAAGATTTCTGATTAGGTTTTCACTTTCGACCGATGGTATTTTGTTACTTATCTATATATCATCATTTTCTCATTCCTTGTTCTTGTGATGGTTCTTTTACTTTCATTTATATTTTTGAACATCCTTAAGATACTTTATAATTGTTGACAGGTTGCACTAAATAAATTGCTTCTGAAGTGAACTTTTGTTCCAGTTAAAGATGCAGTGGCTTGCTTCTTAGCGTTAGATTCCTTCATGTTTTCAGCACTTTGGGAAGTCACTTCTGAGTGGCAGGCCTTTTTTTTTTTTTTTTTTTAGTTGGAGTCTCACTCTGTCGCCCAGACTGGAGTGCAGTGGCTGCTCCTGGCCACTGCAGCCTCGACCTGCTGGACTCTGGTGATCCTTCTGCCTCAGCCTTCCAGGTAGCCGGAATTACAGGCGCGTGCTACCACGCCCGGCTAATTTTTTGATTTATTGTAGAGATGAGGTCTCGCTGCCCAGGTGGGTCTTGAACCCGCAGGCTCAGGCAATCCACTCACCTCAGCCTCCCAAAGGCGTGGGATTACAGGCTGAGCCACCGAGCCTGGCAAGTGGCAGGCTTTTGTTTCAGCATCTTCCCACCTATCTGTCCCTCCCCCTTAGTATTCTGCTGTTGATGTTGGGGGTATAGGCAGATGCTGTGGGGAGTGTGTGGCCCCGCCCTGGTAGTGAGCTATTGCTTTTGTCCGAGACCCCAGTTTCTGATGAAAGTCACAGCCTCAGTCGACTTGCTTGCCCATTTCATCAGCTGGTGATGAGCACACGCCCGACTTAGCAGGGGCATCAAGTGTGAATCTGCCTCGAGTCCCCTCTGTCCAGCAGGTGATTGGCCATTCCTGTGACTCCCCAGAGGAACCACCTTCTCCTCTTCCCCATCTGGCCTCGAGAGCCAGGAAGCAGCTCTTCTGCAGACCCTGCAGGCCCTGCTCGGCATTTGTGAGCTTCCAGACCTTTTCTGTTGCACAGAACCCATCCTTGTCTGACCTCAGCTGTGTCTTTGATCTTCCCTTCTTGTGCTTTATATGAAGCTTTGTTGTTCTTGCTTCCCAGGTGCCAACTGGGGTTCTGAACTTGCCATGAGGTGTTGGTCCAGAAATGCTGTTAACTGTAAAACTTCTCTTCATGGAAGAATGGTCAGAGTGTGAGAGGGGGATGTGGGTCTGGAATTGATTGTTCAGAGGTGAATATACTCTTGTCTCTAAAGTGTGATTTCATTTTTAAGGTTTGCTCGGTTACCTTGGTCACAGCTTTTTTAATATAACAAGTAAAATTTACGTCCATATAGAGCTTTTTGGAAAATACAGCAGAGCATACACATGCACGCAAATACAGACACACACAATGAGAATTACTTGTATTTCCACAGTCCAGAAATAGCTGCAGAAGTTTCTGGTATTTACTTATGTTTATACGCACGTGTTGTGCACATATTCATGTTCATTGTCTAAAAAACAGAACCAACCCAGTCTTGTTTTACAGGTGAAGCTGTGAGTGCCTTGTGTGAAATTGAGACCTACAAAGCTGTGGTTACCTTGGATGCCAGTGATGATAGCGTCTTGGTCAAAATCATAGTGAGTGTTTTCAACAGGTGAAGCTTTCTTAAGCAATAGAGTTTCCTTGCAATATAGTTTCTTTTTATTTTTATCTCTTAATTTATGATGTTATATTATCTACTGCATAATACATTTTGTTCAAGTGTTTAACATTTTTTAGTGTTAAGGTCCAATAGCCCATTTTTCTGTCTTTTCTACATTTTCCATAGTGTGTATGTTCTTTTTATCATGGAGTCTGTGTGTGAAAAGAGAGGAAATTTTGTAAAGCAACATATGGTAAAAGCGTGACTTTTTAGGGTCCATGGTTCACTCACTGATGGAGCCAGCTGTTATGTTTGCTGCTTGACTTCTCGAACACTGGCAAGGTAGGGTGGGGAGCAGCTGAGGCAGTGGGCCCTGTAGTCCCCTGCTGCAGGTTTTCACAGCTGCATGGTTTGACTGGCTCTCCGCCGTGTGACCACCAGCAGATTCTCTCACCTCTGCCTGTTTCTTTGTGCTCAGGTAGGGGATCATGGTGCCTGCATCGGGGGTGAAAGGGAGGATTAGGGACAGGTGCGTGCCTCTCGTCCTGGGACCCAGGACCACCAGGCACTCCTCGCAGGCTGCTTTTCCTGCATTGACCTGTTCCCTCAGCTCATGATGACCGCTAGCCCCAGGCTGGTCTGTGTGTTGCCTACTCGCACTGGTCAGTGGAGATGGCACTGAAGTGCCCATCTGTGTCCCTCCTGCTGGCCTTTGTGGATAAGATGCACATCTCTGGTCATCCCTTGGTGTGTTTTTAGCTCTGAGCCTGCAGTTCCCATCTGCCTTGAGCCTGGGGGTATTCCCTTCCTGTGTGCATTCTATCCAAAGACCAGGGCATGTTACACTCTAACTCAGTATAAATCAAAACACAGGGTTTTATTCATGTTTCATACTAGAAAATCCCCGTTCTTTCTTTCCCAGCATATTTAGGGTTGCTGTATAATTAACTTATCATACACACTGGCATTTTTGAGGTGGAGAGGAGTGCGAGATGTGTTGCAGTGCTTGCGCTTTGTGTCCTATCAGTGAAAGCAGGTACTATTGATCGGCACCCTTGGTGGGTTGGGACCTGCTGCTGTAGGTGCCTTGTGTCTTGTCTGGAGCATCTCCTGTCCTCAGGACAGGGTGAGTGAGGTGGCTGTAGTTAGTGCCTTGGAAGGACATTTGTGGGTCAGCCGTGGAAGCAGCTCTGTACGGAGGATCTTGCTAGGGACCCAGACTGAGGTCAAAGTTCGGCTCTAAGGAGTCTCAGGAGTCACTTGTCAGGGACCTGACCTGCAGTTGTCCTGAGTGTGTCTGTTTACCTCGAATGCTGCTGGCTACAGGCTGTGCCTCAGCATGAGTCTCCAGCCCTACTAGGGGGCACCCCCAGTAGTCAGACCTGGTCTTTGTTGAGTGTATTTTTTTGTTTTAAAAATCAGTCACCTGAAGGAACATACCAGGACAGCAGTAACCACCATAATGATACCTTTAACATTTATGTGGCAGCTACTGGCTGCCGGCCACTATTATAAGGGCCAAAGAATTCATTCATTCCTCAGTACAGCTCTGAAGTGGCTGCCATCGGTGCTTGCATCGACAATCAGGAAACAGGCTGGTACAGTAAGGAACTGTCACTGAGGTCACATGCTGGCAGGTAGTGGAGTCAGCATTGAGACTCGGGAAGTCTGCTCACAACTGGGAGGGAGGGTCAGTAGTACTTCCAAGGCCCACTCAAGGTTGAATATTAACACTGATGAGCTGTAAGTTAACAAGGCTCAGTGTAGAAACTCTGCACTTAACATTCAGAAGTCAGCACACAAGAGTGAGGGCGGGCTTGGATTAAGGGAGCAAAGTGGTGGGGATGCTACCTGGGGGTGTCCTCTGCCTGGTTCTTCAGAAGAGTAGGCACCGGGCATCTAGGGCCACCCAGACAGCAGGAGCAGTGGCAGTGGCCTGTGGGCCTCTGACCCGTAACTGAGACTGCACCAGTTTTGAATGTCTGCCACAGCTAAGCGGATGTCTGCAGGGAACCAGCATGCTTCTAAAGTGAATGGAAAAGCCAGATTACCTTCGACTCACATGGTGGCCTGGATGAAATTACAGCTGATGCTACTTCTGTAACTTCTGTCACTACTCAAACTGTGCGGTGTTGCCTGTCCTTGTCCATCGTGTCTGGGTTTCATGCTTCTTGGGGCCCTCTATGAGTGGAAAGCCATGAGTAAGTATGCTATTTAGATATGGTAGCAGCTGGAGTGACAGTAACCACTCTTGGTCACCTCCTGGGAGGTGTCGGGTCATGCTGATGGAGGATACATGGAGTCCCTTGTATGGTTTACATGAGTGAGACAGTGGCGGGGTCAGCTTCAGTTTAGCACAGTGTCTGACTACGATTTTAGAACCCCATTGGTTTTTTTTTAATCTTTTTTTAAAAAAAGTTTTACATTTGAACGGTGTGTTCTGTGCTTGGATATCAGCCCTATTTCTGGTTCAGTGGTCTTCATACCACTTAGTAATGCTTTCTTCTATCCATTTTTAGAGAAACTTTGTCATTTTACTTTGTGATTTTGAATTGGCTGTTTGTAAGCAGATAATTAAGCACTTTTAGAGAAAGAGAATAAATGTTAGCTGAATAATAATCTTAACTGCACTTTTGAACATAGAAAGAAAAATGAACAGTCCACAGAAATAAGACTTTCTAGCATGGGGCAAACAAGTAAGCACCTGCCTTCTTCTTAGCTGTGTTAGTCTTTTCCCACAGCTTCTGCTTGGCCAGACATTCTTGCTTGGTTTTCTGTGCCTACTTCTTATGTATATTTTGCTCCATTAGAGTGTCAGTCTTGTTCTCACTCAGTAATCAGTAAACTTAGCTGGTCCTGGCCCTCAGCTTGCTATGCCACTTGATTTTAAGAGTAGTGCACGAGCCAGGTACAGTGGCTTATACCTGTCATCCTAGCACTTTGGGAAGGAGAGGCAAGAGGATTGCCTGAGCCCAGGGGTGCGAGACCAGCCTGGGCAACTTGGCAAGACCTTGTCTCTGCAGCAAATTAAAAAATTAGCTGGGTGTGGTGGCACACATCTGTAGTTCCAGCTACTTAGAAGGCTGAGGTGCAAGGATTTTCTGAGCCCAGCAGGTGGAGGCTGCGATAACCATGAGCATGCCCCTGCACTTCAGCCTGGGCGACAGAGTGAGACTCCAACTCAAAAAAAAAAAGTCCACATACTAATAAGCGTCAGTCAGTGTTGCTCCAACATGCCCCCTCACTCTTGGATGGGACTCTTCCCTGTCATCGCTGTCTCAGTGAGTGTCCTGCAGCCTGTCGTTCTGTTATTCATTCACTACATCTGCAGTGAACCTTATGGAGCGTAACTGAGAGGAGTAATAGAAAACCTTAAAGGACTGACATTTTCTTCCATTACTGAACTTATAAAATATCATTATCTGAAGGTTTTCTAGAGGCTTCTTTTCAGTAAGTAAATTACAATCAGCCCTTTTAAAATAAATGCTGAAATGCTTAAAGTACCTTTTTCTTCATCAAAAATTTATCTTTTGTCTCACTTAGGGTATTGATTGGCATTATCTATTTTTTAAAAAGTTGGTTAACTGAGCCACCACCATATTTCTGATGCACTTATAGAAAAACTCATGAGGTTTTGTGTTATTTCTTAGGTTCTGTAGATAGATACGCAGGGGAAGAATTAAATATGGAGAAAGAAGTAAGCTACACTTCACATTAACCAGAATAGTTAACTGATTCTCTCTGTACAGTGGAGTTTTCTTTTTATCCAGAGACTAAGATTCTGCTGCAAGTTAACTTCAGTAGCTAGGACTAAGTTCTTAGAATTCCCAGGCCACTGGATAGAAACTGGTAAGACACACAGTTGGATACATAACCACAGTCACCTGTTTGGGATTAGTGTTTATGGACAGAGAGAAGGTGGTGATGGCAGTGCTCACCTGGAGGCCGTCAGAAAGAGGAGTCTAGATTTATCCTTTATTTGGGAGAGTGTTTGTAACTGGATGGGGGAGTGTGAGGGAAGGCATGAGTGGAGGAAGGGAGCAGGTGGAGGAGCAGGCACGTGTCTTGGTAGCAGCTCTTAGCTGGATGAAGACAATTACCCAGCAGAGGATTAAGCCACCTCCTGTGGTCATGACCTTTTTCATCGCTCAGTTGTTTTTTTTTTAAATGTAGGTTGAAGAAGGAACTAAGAACATACAGCTCAGTTCACTGATTGGTCTGATGGTTGAAGAAGGAGATTGGAAACCTGTGGAGATTCCCAATGATGTCGGTCCTCCACCGCCAGCCTCAGCACCGTCCGTGCCTCGCCCCTCCCCAGAACCACAGACCTCTGTCCCTGTCCAGAAGGAACACACGCCCAGGGCACTGCAGTGAGTGCTGATTGAATTGGTGATGTCAGAAAAGTCGTCATGGCCGCTCTTGGGGTACTTTGATCATGGTCCTATCCAGACGTGTTCTTACGTAAGTGGGAAGTTGCTGATCTTAGCACACTTGGGCCTCGGAATGTTTCTCCCACCGCAGCAGATAGTTTCTGAACTCCTGCTGTGTCCTGGGTGCTCCAAAAGCCATGCTTGCTCAAGTGGTGGTGAGTACCACCGGCCATGTCCACATGGAGCTGGGATCGGGTCTAGGATGCCAGGGTGGAAGTCGGCACTCCAGACTTCATGTGGTTTCCATTCGTACTTCTGATTGCTGCTGTGTGGATTTTTGTTCTTAATGTATAACCACTATCGAATGGGTTGTGCACCAACATGCTTTCCTTTCCAGACTGCTCTGCGTTTGAGCTTCTGACACAGGCTAGAGCTCAGATTTGTCCAGTGTTCTGTTGCCACACAGACACGTCACCAACAGTCTTCATGTTAGTGTTATGTGGCTTTAGTCGGTGGACTCTATATTCTAGGGAGTTGTACTGAATCAAGTATTCTTGATAATGATAAAAATTACCTCTTCTTTGTAAGAAAAGTTCAGAGAAAAGCAAATCTTTCATGCTTAAGTACTTTTTTGCTTACTGTTGTCAGTTCTTGTCAGAAAGGAATGCACAGGACATTTTGAAATCCTGACTTTTAAATTGCTTTTGCAAGGCATTTCTGACTCCATTGCCCTCACTGCCCTTTACTAAATTCTTTCCTCACCATGAACATCAGAAGACAGTCTCGTTTAATGACCTTCTCTTCTCTCAGAGATCCCAGTGTTATGTAGACCCTGGTCCCATTGGGCCAGTCATCATCAGGGAAGCACAAGTCATGGCCACAGTGAGACACCACTTCACACTGTCAGGATAGCTGCTATTAGGAAAAAAAACCAGAATACAATAAGCATTGGTGAGGGCTGGAGAGATTGGAACTCATGTTCATGGTGAGTGGGAATGGAAAATGGTGCAGCCGCTGTGGGAAAGTGTGGCAGTTCCTCAGAAAATCAGAACTGGAACGTGTGCAGAGGAGGAACTGGAAGAGAGAGAACCGAAAGCAGGAACTGGGAGAGAGATGTGCATCAGTGTTCACAGCAGCATAATTCCCAGGAGCAAGGCAGTGGAAACATCTCGTGTGTTCACATGGTGCACACACACAGTGGAATGCATTTAGCCTTAAAAGGAAGGGAATTCTGACACATGCCATGTGGACAAACCCTGAAGGCGCTGTGCTGAGCAAAATTGGGCGGGCACAAAAGACAACCCATGAGTCCGTCATGGGGAGTCCCAGAGCTGTCAGATTCAGAGAGGCTAGAGCAGAGCCATGTGCTGGGCTGGGCGGGAGAAGCTGAGAACCTTCTGGAGATGCCTGTTGTGCAGTGCCCAGTGTGGGATTGTACTTGATGCTACTCAGGTGTTTGCCTGGTACACTGATCCGTCTAACCATGAGTTCACACCACACTTTTTTTGTTTCCACACTCTTACTTATAAAATTTTGTAGGATGCTTAAAATGGCAACTTTTCTGTGTGGTTTGCCACAGTGAAAAATGCATGAAGTCACGGTGTCACCAGTCCTTACTGATGTGTGTGCTCAGGGGCCGTGGGAGGGACCAGTCTGGATGGAAGCTCTGTCCCTTCATGGGCACTTAGGCCTACTGGAAGGATATTTTGAGATACTAATTAGGTGCATTGTTATGAAAATGCTTTGAGAGTAATAAACCAGATGGCTACAGATTAACATATTTGACTGTGACCATGATTGGAAGCATTTTAGCTGTATTATAAAGTTCGACTTTTTAGTGATTAGCCAAACTGTTGACATTTAGATCTACTGGATGTGTTAATGGATTCCATTGACTTTCATATTTTCTTCTTAGGTTCTGCTGAAGTCCAGCTACCTGCAACCTTCTGGAAAAACACGCGCTGGATGCCAGCCAGGATACAGCCACCAGCCTGCGAGGGATAGTCATGAAAGAGTATGTGTTTGTTTTTTGTAACATCCAGTTCCATTATTTATCAAGATTTTCTTTTTCTGAAAGAATTTGAAAAGAGTTTATTCAGTACTAGAATTTAAAAGGGAGGTACACTGTGCTTCTGTGCTGTGAATTGCTTTTGTCATTGTAAACTGCATTCTGTGAGAGGATTGTTTTCTGAATAATTGCAGCATCACTGCGGAACAGTTCTAATTTGATAACTAAGCAAGATCCTTAGAAATGGACATGAATGCAGGAAAGTAGAGTGCAGAGCAGTGAAACATGATATGGTATTGTTCTAAGTTTATATGAAATCATCCTGCAATAATAGGATGTATCTGTTATTGCAGATAACAGTATCTTGTAAATGTATCTTTTAAAAATAATTTTATTATGAGTGGATT
>JAPVLO010005702.1:0-26901 GCA_027257055.1 Cephalopachus bancanus | reverse complement strand
CTTAACCTAAGCACAAGGTAACAATAGCTAGAACATAAACTTGAAGGCTGTAGTGTTCTAAAGAGGGAAGGAAAACCCAAACCCAGTTAAACTGACAGGTTTGGTTCAACCCTCCTACAATATAAAGCTGATGCTATCCATTTAGTACCAATGCAGCTGCCACAAGTTAAGAGCACAGTCCCCAGCAAAAGTGTTCTCACTACAGGTGCCACCTACAAGTTTGGGATCCCTACACTTCTTATCTTTAAATTTGGGAGCTTCCAAAACACCATCACGTTTGGTAATTCTACTAAAACAATTCACAGGACTCAGGAAAGCACTATTCTTGTGATTATCATTTTATTATGAAGGATGCAGATCGGGACCAGTCACTTAAAGAACACTTAGAACAAAATCTGGAAGGATTTTGAATGTAGAGTTATCTTTCCTCTTACTGTGGAATCAGGATACATCACCCTCCTGGCACATCGATGTATTCACCAACCAGAAAGTTGAACTGAAATTCAGAATATTTTATTATATAGGCATAATTGACAGAATCATTGCCCATGTGATTGAACTAAGACCTCTAGTCCCTACTCTTCATGGAATCAGGCTGATTACACAAGACTAAAAGCCTCAACTCTGCAATCAAATGAATTGTCTATTTGGTATGATGACTCAGTCCCCATACTGAGTTTTCTTAACACAAGCTCAGGCATGGTCCAAAGACCCATCATGAAGAGCAAAGGCACTCCTATCACTCAGGAAATTTCAAAAGTCTAAAAGCCCTTTACCATAAAACTAGGATAAAATCCAATTTATACATCCCTCCAAACTGTAAGATATAAAAAGATGTGCCTATATTGTCATAAGTAGTACCTACCTTTCTTTGTTCTTCTAGATATGAATATGATATCTGACATTATTTTGAGACACAAAAGTGCCAGGAAATGGCCTTTTGTCAAGAAATAAGAATCAGAGAAGACTCAGTTGTTGGAATGCACAGGAAGGACCTTAAGTAATTTAATATATTAATATGATACTGATATAATGTAAAGGTATAATATAAAAATTGATAACATGCATAAACAAATGGAGAAATTTATGGAAATGAATTTTTTTTTAAATTTTGAGACATAGTCTCACTCTGTGACCCAAGCTGGAGTGCAATGGTATGCTCACGGCCACTGCAGCATCGACATGCTGAACTGAGGCAATCCTACTGCCTCAGCCTTCCAAGTAGCTGGAACCACAGGCGCACACCACCATGATCAGTTGACTGTTTTTATAATCAATATTTTTGTTTATAATATTGTGGGGTACAGTTAAGGGTTAGGTATACAAATATGTTTCTTTCAGGCACCCTTGTTGATAAGAGGTGTCTCCCCGTTCTCAGACAGATGTTTACTACATTTAACCCCATTTCCCTTCCCCTCCCCCCATAGCTTCTGACCAGTCAATCATTTTCTTATGGTATTATGTTGTATGATCAAGGTCCCCTATATAAGTGAGAAAATGTGATACTCAGATTTTTATTTCTGTGAGAGGTCACTCAGTATTATAGACTCTAGTTCCATCCAGGTTGCTGTGAAATTCGTGATTTTGTTCTTTTTTATGGCTGCGTAGTATTCCATCGTGTATATGTACCACAATTTTTTAATCCAGTCCTGTTTTGATGGACAGCATGGTTGCTTCTAGGTTCTTGCTATTGTGAACAATGCTGCAATAAAAATACGTGTGCAGGTATCTTTTTGATAAAATGATTTGAGTTCTTCAGGGTATATTCCCAGGAGGGGGATTGCGGGGTCATATGGGAGGTTGATATTTAGAGGTATTAGGAATTGCCACACTGCTTTCCACAGAGGCTGCACTAGTTTACACTCCCACCAACAGTGTAGAAGTGTTCCCTTTTTGCCACACCCTCTCCAGCAACTATTATTTTTTGAGTTATTGGTAATTGGCATTCTGACTGGAGTTAGGTGGTATCTCAGTGCGGTTTTGATTTGCATCTCCCTGATTAGTGAGGTTGAACATTTCTTCATGTGCCTGTTGGCTGCTGGGGTGTCTTCCTTTGAGAAGTGTCTGTTCTTATCTTTTGCCCATTTTATAATGGGGTTGTTTGTTTTTATCTTTTCAGCACTTTTGAGTTCCTTCCAGATCCAAGATGTTAAGCCTTTGTCAGACGTGGAGTTGGCAAATATTTTTCCCAGTCTGTAGGCTGTCTCCCTGCTCTCTTGATGGTTTCTTTGGTTTTGCAGAAGCTTTTTGGTTTAATGAGGTCCCACTTGTCTATCTTATCTCTTATGGACTGTGGGTTTCAGGGTTTGTTCAGGAATTGAATGCCAATACCAATTTCCATGAGGGTATGTCCTTCATTTTCTAAGGTTCTTATGGTTTGAGGTTTTACATTTAGGTCTCTGATCCATTTGGAGTTAATTTTTGGGTATGGGGATAGATAGTGGTCCTATTTCAATATTCTGCATGTGGTCAACCAGTTCTCCCAGCACCATTTACTGAATAGGTTCTCCTCTCCCCAGTGGTAGGTGGTGGAGTCTTTGTCGAAGATGAGTTGGTTGAGAAATTGAGGTTTTGCTTCTGGAATCTCAATTATATTCCATTGATCTATATGCCTGTTCCTATACCAATACCAAGCTGCTTTGATGATTGTAGCTTTATAGTAAAGTTTGAAGTCTGGTAATGTGATACCACCTGCTTTGATTTTTTGCTGAGTATTGTTCTGGCTATTCTTGGTCGTTTGTGTTTCCATATGAATTCCAGTTGTTTTTTCTAGATCTGAGAAGAATGTTGCTGGTAATTTGATGGGTATTGCATTAAATCTGTAGATTACCTTAGGTAAGATGGACATCTTCACAATGTTGATTCTCCCAATCCATGAGTATGGGATATTTTTCCACTTGTGTGTGTCATCGATGATTTCTTTGAGCAGTGTTTTGTAGTTTTCATTTTAAAGGTCTTTCACATCTCTGGTTAGGAAGATGCCAAGGTATTTCATTTTCTTTGTGGCTATTGTGAATGGAATTGTGGTTTTTATTTGGGTTTCTGTTTATTATTGGTGTAAAGAAATGCGATTGTCTTTTGCACATTTATTTTGTATCCTGAGATTTTGCCAAAGGCCTTTATCAGTGTAAGGAGGTTTTTGACAGATTCTCTTGGGTTTTCCAGATATACAATCATGTCATCTGCAAAGAGAGATACCTTGACTTCCTCTTTTCCTATTTGGATACCCCCGATTGCCTTCTCTTCTCTGATTGCTCCAGCCAGGAGTTCCAATACTATATGGAACAGGAGGGGTGAGAGTGGGCATCCTTGTCTTGTTCTAGTTTTCAGGGAAATGGTTCAAATTTTTGCCCATTTAGGAGTATGCTGACTGTGGGTTTCTCGTAGATGGCTTTTACTATTTTGTATGCCTAGATGTTTGAGGGTCTTTATCAAGAAGGGGTGCTGGATTTTATCCAAAGCTTTTTCTGCATCTGATTATATAATCATGTGGTTTTTGTTTTGAAACCTGTGGATGTATTTAATTGAATTTATGGTTTTACAAAAGTTGAGCCAGGCTTGCATCCCAGGGTGCTACTTGGTCATGATGGATGATTTTCTGAGATGTTCTGTTGAATCCGATTTGCTAGAATCTTGTTGAGAATTTTAGCATCTATGTTCATCAAAGATAATGGCCTGTAGTTCTCTTTCTTTGTTGGATCTTTACCTGGCTTGGGTATCAATGTGATGTTAGCTGCATAAAATGATTTGGGGAGAGTTCCATCTTTATCAATCGCATGGGGTACCTTCAGTAGTATTGGTATCAACTCCTCCTTAAATGTCTTGTAGAATTCTGCTGGAAAGCCATCTGGTCCAGGGCTTTTTCTTTTTGTAGGTAGTTTTCTTATTGCGTAGTCAATTTCCTTGATTGTTATTGGTCTATTTAGGGTCTCAATTTCCTCTTGTTTCAACCTAGGCAGGTTGTGTGATGACAGAAAGTCCTCCATTTACTTAAGGTTTTCAAGTTTGTTTCCATACAAGTGTACATAGTAATCTCTAATGATCTTTTGTATTTCTTCAGGGTCAGTTGTGATTTCATCTTTTGTGTTTCTGATTGTGCTTATTTGAGTTTTTTTCTCTCTTTTTCTTGGTCAGTCTAGCTAGGGGACAATCAATCTTATTTATCCTTTCGAAGAACCAGCTTTTTGTTTCATTGATTTTTTTGTATAATCTTTTTTCTTCTATGTCCAGGATTTGGGCTTTTATTTTGGTGATCTCGATTCTTCTGCTGAAATTAGGGTTTTTGTGGTCTTGCTTTTCCAGCTTCCTCAGGTGGCTTATTAGGCTGTTAATTTGTGATCCTTCCATCTTCTTTATGTGCATTTGTAGTATATAAATTCCCCCTCTTACTAAAGATTTCATGGTGTCCCAGAGATTTTGGTAAGATGTTTCTTCATTTTCTTTTGTTTCCAGGTATCTTTTGATCTCTGTTTTGATTTCACCATTGACCCAGGAGTTGTTTATCATCATACTGGTTAATGTCCATGTCTTTGTGGGTTTTGTGGGGACCTTTTTGGTCTTAATGTTTGTTTTTTTATTTTTTTATTTTTATTTTTTTGAGTTGGAGTCTCACTCAGTCGCCCAGACTGGAGTGCAGTGGCCGCTCCCAGCCACTGCAACCTCGCCTGCTGGGCTCCAGCAATCATTCCACCTCAGTCTACCGAGTAGCCGGAATTATAGGCATGTGCTACCATGTCCAGCTGATTTTTTGATGTATTTTAGAGATGAGGTCTCGCTGCCCAGGTGGGTCTCGAACCCGCGGGCTTAGGCAATCCACTCACCTCAGTCTCACAAAGGCACGGTATTACAGGCTGAGCCATCGAGCCCGCCTAATGTTTATTTTTATTCCACTGTGGTCTGAGAAGGTGCATGGTAAAATTTCGGTCCTGTTAAATTTGCTTATGCTTGATTTATGGCCCAGTATGTGGTCAGTCTTAGAATACGTTCCATGTGGTGATGAGTAGAATGTGTATTCTGTGGTCTTTGGATGGAGTGTTCTGTAGGTATCAATTAAGTCCATTTGGTCAAGAGTAATATTGAGGTTCCAGATCTCATTGCTGATTTTTTGTCCTGATGATAGTCTAGGGTTATGAGTGGGGTATTAAAGTCCCCAGTAATGATGGTGTTAGAGTCAATATCTTTCTTTAGTTTTCCTAGAAGCTGCTTTATGAAAATTGCCGCTCCTATGTTGGGTGCATATATGTTTAGGAGAGATATTTCTTGTTGATGGAGAGAACATTTTATCATTATGTAGTGGCCCTCTGCATCTTTTTCAATTTTTGATAGCTTAAATGGTATTTTGTCTTAAATTAGAATCACAACTCCTCCTTTCTTTTGTCTTCCGTTTGTCTGAAAAATTTGTTTCTCATCCTCTTACTTTGAGTCTGTGCCTGTTCTTTCTGGTGAGTTGGGTCTCTTGTAGGCAGTATATTGTTGAATGGTGATGTTTTATCCATTTTGCCATTCTATGTCTTTTCAGTGGTGCATTTAGTGCATTCGCATTCAGGCTGATTATTGAAATGTGAGAGGTTGTCCCTATCATAGAGTTCTTATAGAGTTGTTGTTCTTCCACTTGTTTTTTTGTCATTCTTTTGTCTTTGGGGTTGGTTCATGTGTATTTTATTCTTTTTCCTTTACTCTTGTGAAGAACGTTGTTCTTTTTTCCTTTTCTTCTGTGTTTAGTACTTTCTTAACTGTTTCATGTAGAGGTGGTCTGGTGGCAGCATAAGTTCTTAAGGATTGGATATCTGGGAAAGATTTTAATTCTCCCTCACTGATGGAGCTTAACTTGGCTGGGTAGGTTATTCTTGGTTGAAATTGTTTATCTTTTAGAACTTTGAAGATAGGACTCCAAGCTCTCCTAGTCTTCAGTGTTTCTGTAGATATATCTGCTGCTATTCTAATTAGTCTTCCATGGTAGGTGATCTGGCCTTTTTCTCTTGCTGCCTTTCGGATTTTTTCTTTTATGCCTACATTTTTTAGGCGAATTATTATGTGTGTAGGGGTTGGTCTCCTCATTTGTTGTCTTGCAGGGGTTCTCTGAATCTCTTGTGTTTGAATTTTTGCATCACTGATTACATAAGGGAAGTTTTCGTGAATGATCTCATGGAAAGTTTGTTCCAGTGTGGTCTCTGTCTCTCTTTCTGCCTCAGGAAGGTCAATTACTCTTAGGTTCAGTCTCTTGAAGTAATCGCTCATCTCTTGAAGGTTTTGTACTGTCTTTTTGAGCTTGTTTTCTGTGTTTTTAACAGTTTGGGTTAGCTCTATTTTTCGGTTCTCAAGCTCTGAGATTCTTTCTTCTGCTTGGGTAATTCTGCTTTCCATGCTTATCAGTTTGTTATTTATTTCATTCACAGTATTCCTTATTACTGTTATCTCAGTTATCAGCTCCTTCCTTGTTTCTTCTTGTCTGTCCTCAATTCTTTTTAATCTCTCCATTAATGTCTTGATATCTAGGTTTGTAGTTTGAGACCAGTCATTCGGGGGGCTCTTTGTTGTTTGCAATCTGAAGTCAGTTTTCTCAGTGTCTGCCCTCCCAGGGTTCTGGGAGACACCCATATTTTTCTTTTGGTTTTTCTTCATTTGTGTAAATTTTTCTCTCTCTCCCCCTTTACCTCCCCTTCCTTAATTCTGCTTTTTAGGGAAGGTGGGGTTGCTTTTGTTTCACTTGTGCAATCTCCTGTTCTTCTTTATGAGGATCTTCTGGGTTTGTTCAATTTTGAAGTTGGAGTGTGGGCTGTGGGCTGTACTTTTTGCAGTTTGGGGGTTTAATTGGGGGAAAGGTGTGATTCAGAATCTATATGCTGATTCTAGCATCCACCAACAGGTGTATGAGCACAGTGGAGGCTATTTTCCACTGTCTTACAATCTATCTGTGCTGCGGCATGTAGGTTTGGTCCCTGGATCAAAAGGAGGTACAGAAGAGGAAAATAATGGAGGAATGGGGAGTCAATAGGAAGTTAGAAAGAGAGACAAGCGAGAGGGAAAACAGACATACATACCAACTAAGATGAAAAAGAGACACAAGGTCAGAGAGAACTGCAAAAAACACACAAGCAAAATTCCCTAAAGAATACTGGTAGCTGCACAAAGAGAGACCAATAAAATCATGAAACAGATAGTGTAAGTCAGAAAGCAAACAAAAGTTAGCAAAACAGTCAAAATAATAAAATCAAATGTCAAAATAAGAGATCAGACTAGCTTTGTAATCTTTTCTGAGTGTCTAAATTATCTTCAGCTCTGATCTCCAGCCTCTCCTCTTGGTTTTTGTTGCAGGCAGCTAGATTTACTCACAGCTTGGGTTTGTTTTTTTAGCCAGCTGCCTGGGAGGTCTGCAATGCTTAGTTGCCTTTGTCTGATTCAACATAGGGGAGGGGCTTTGTCTCCTGTTTAGCGATGTTAACTTAGGAACCAAGGTGGAGGCTGCTGGTAGGTGGGTGGGGTAATGTAAATCTCTGCCTGGAGAATGGCCAAGGTGGCAGCTTCACTTTCACAGATCTTTTCTCTCCACTCATCTGGGTCCCTGGACAATCCACTATGATGAGCTGTGGTGGCATGGGAGGCACTGGGGATCAGCTGCACCACTGGGCACTGGATTCAGTGTGCCACCAGCATGCTGGGGTGTCAGAGGGTGTTGGGAGTTCCCTCCTCTGGAGCTGAGAGCTTCCGATCAGCACCTCCTTAAAATATGCTGTTCCCTTACACAAGCATGGGGTCATTCACTGAGTGCCTCAGCCTGGGTGGGCCCAGAGCTCCAGAGCTCCAAAGCTCAAAGGGAAGGTGGTGAGTGGCAAGAGTGGCCCTGGGCCCCTCACAGAGTACTTCAGCCAGAAATGGGACCAGTATCTCTGAGGCGCTGTTGCCCAGAGCCTCCCTGGGTGACTGGTGGCTTGGTGCTGGGTGCTGGTCTAGTTGATGTAGCCAGGGAGGGAGCCAAGACCCTAGACTCCCCTGTGAGCAGGAGTCACATATAGTGGAGTAGCAGCAGCCAGGAGCCATAATATCTGGCCCTGCATGGGACCGAAGTTCCCTGGATCTCGGACCAGAGCAGCTGGTGGTGGGCAGAGGGGTGGAGGAAGAAAAGTAAGAGTCTTTTGGGGAACTCACATTCAGAGAATCTCACAATTCCACCTATGCTGTCACCATCTTACCGAAATTCAACTTTTTGACTTATTGTAGAGATAAGGTCTCACCATCTTACCTAGGCTGATATCAAAAGCTTTAGCTCAGGCAAACTTCTTGCCTCTACCAAAACAATAGAGGTTAAGAATTCCTTTGGGCCAAGCACAGTGGCTTATCTGTAATTCCCAGAGGTGGAGATGAGAGGATTTCCTGAGCCCAAGTTCAAGATCAGCCTGGGCAACTTGGCAAGATATAGTCTCTATGTTAAATCAAGAAAACTTTGCCGGCAGTGGTGGCACATGCCTGTAGTTCCAGCTACTTGGAAGGCTAAGGCAAAAGTATGGCCTGAGTCCAACAGGTCAGCAGGTCAAGGCTGCACTGGCTATGAATGTGCTACTGCGCTCCAGCCTGGGAGAGAGTGAAGCCCTGGCTCAAAAAAAAAAAAAAGAATTCCTTTGATATTTAGGTGTGGTGGCTCATGCCTATAATCTCAGCACTTTGGGAGGCTAAAGTGGGAGGATTTCTTAAGCCCAAGAGTTCAAGACCAGCGCGGGCAGTATAGTGATACCCTGTTTCTACAAAAAATAAAATATTTAATAAAAATTTTAAAAATTCTTTTTATGAGTTCGTTAGCAGACAAGATATGACTAAGTGAAGAAGAGATAAACCTGACAAAAGATCAATAGAAATTTTCAAGACAGAAACACCAAGAGAAAACAATAAAGAATAGAAAGAGTGAGGAAGATAATACAGCCTCCAAGAGCAATGAAATAATATCAAATAGTATAGCATGCATATAACTGAAATCCCAGAAACAGAAGAGAAATGATGCAGAAATAAGTAGAGAAAAATGATCAAGCATATTTGAAAATTAAAAACCAAATCTGGGGCAACCTCTTTGGGTCCCCTCCTGCTGTGGGAACTTTTCTGTTCTTTCATAAATCCTACTTTCTCAAAAACAAAAACAAAAACATAAGAACAACAACAGCAGATCCAAGATCCCAGGGAACCCCAAGTAGGAAAAGTAACAGAAAATATTAAACATTTTAAACACCTTAATTACATAATATTCACACTGATTTGAATCAAAAACAAAGAGAAAACCATTTAAGTAGAGAATAGATAAATTACTGTGGACCAAAGGTAAGAATTTCAATGAACTTCTCATCAAAAACTAAACAAGTCAGAAGACAATGGAAAAATATCTTTAAAATAGTGAAAAAAATATTATCAACTTAGAATTTCATTTACAGAAAAAAAATTTTCTTCTGTAAAACAAAACTGGTCATATTCATTGACAGCAGAACTGTATTATAAGAAATGCTAAAGGAAGTTCTTCAGGCAAAAAGAAAATGTTGAACCAGACTTGCATCTCAGGAATGAAGCCTACTTGGTCATGGTGGATGATTTTTGAGATGTATTGCTGAATCCGGTTTGCTAGGATCTTGTTGAGAATTTTAGCATCTATGTTCATCAAAGATACTGGCCTGTGGTTCTCTTTCTTTGTTGGATCTTTACCTGGCTTGGGTATCAATGTGATGTTGACTTCGTAAAATGATTTGGGGAGAGTTCCATCTTTATCAATCGCATGGGGTACCTTCAGTAGTATTGGTATCAACTCCTCCTTAAATGTCTTGTAGAATTCTGCTGGAAAGCCATCTGGTCCAGGGCTTTTTCTTTTTGTAGGTAGTTTTCTTATTGTGCAGTCAATTTCCTTGATTGTTATTGGTCTATTTAGGGTCTCAATTTCCTCTTGTTTCAACCTAGGCAGGTTGTGTGATGACAGAAAGTCCTCCATTTACTTAAGGTTTTCAAGTTTGTTTCCATACAAGTGTACATAGTAATCTCTAATGATCTTTTGTATTTCTTCAGGGTCAGTTGTGACTTCATCTTTTGTGTTTCTGATTGTGCTTATTTGAGTTTTTTTCTCTCTTTTTCTTGGTCAGTCTAGCTAGGGGACAATCAATCTTATTTATCCTTTCGAAGAACCAGCTTTTTGTTTCATTGATTTTTTTGTATTATCTTTTTGTCTTCTATGTCCAGGATTTGGGCTTTTATTTTGGTGATCTGGATTCTTCTGCTGAAATTAAGGTTTTTGTGGTCTTGCTTTTCCAGTTTCTTTAGGTGGCTTGTTAGGTTGTGAATTTCTGTTCCTTCCATTTTCTTCATGTGCGTTTGTAGGGATATAAATTCCCCTCTTACTACAGCTTTCAGGGCATCCCAGAGATTTTGGTAAGATGTTTCTTCATTTTCATTTGTTTCCAGGTATCTTTTGATCTCTGTTTTGATTTCATCATTGACCCAGGAGTTGTTTAGCATCATGCTGTTTAGTGTCCATGTCTTTGTGGGTTTTGGGGGGACTTTGTTGGTGTCAATGTTTATTTTTATTCCACTGTGGTCCGAGAAGGTGCATGGTAGAATTTCGGTTCTTTCAAATTTGCTTATGCTTGATTTATGGCCGAGTATGTGGTCGATCTTAGAATATGTTCCATGTGGTGATGAGTAGAATGTGTATTCTGTGGTCTTTGGATGAAGTGTTCTGTAGGTATCAATTAAGTCCATTTGGTCCAAAGTCACATTGAGGTTCCGGATCTCCTGGCTGATTTTTTGTCCTAGATGATCTGTCTAGGGTTGTGAGTGGGGTATTAAGTTCCCCAGTTATGATAGTGTTAGTCAATATCTTTCTTTAGTTTTCCAAGAAGTTGCTTTATGAAAGTTGGTGCACCTATGTTGGGTGCATATATGTTTAGGATAGATATTTCTTGTTGATGGATTGAGCCTTTTATCATTATGTAGTGGCCTTCTGTATCTTTTTTGATTTTTAATAGCTTGAAGGGTATTTTGTTTGAAATTAAGATTGCTACTTCTCCTGTCTTTTGTATTCCATTCGCCTGAAAGTTTGTTTCCCATTCTCTTACTTTGAGTCTGTGGGTGTCTTTTTATTGAGGTGAGTCTCTTGAAGGCAATAGATTGTTGCCTGCTGATATTTTATCCATTTTGCCATTTTATGTCTTTTCAGTGGCACATTTAGTCCATTCACATTTAGGCTAATAATTGAAATGCAAGAGTTAATCCCTGTCATAAGGTTCTTACAGAGTTGTTCCTTTTGTTTGTTGTCTTTCTTTGGGTTTTGGAGTTGGTTCATGTGTGTTTTTAATCTTTTGCCTGTACTCTTGTGAAGAATGCTGTTGTTCTTTTTTCTTTTTCTTCTGTGTTCAGTACTTTCTTAAGTGTTTCTTGTTGAGGAGGTCTGGTGGCAGTGTAGGTTCTTAGGGATTGGATATCTGGAAAAGATTTCAATTCTCCCTCACTAATGAAGCTTAGTTTGGCTGGGTAGGTTATTCTTGGTTGAAAATTGTTTCTCTTTTAGAACTTTGAAGATAGGGCTCCAGGCTCTCCTGGCCTGAAGGGTTTCTGTGGATAAATCTGCTGCTATTCTAATTGGTTTTCCCTGGTAGGTAGTCTGGCCTTTTTCTCTTGCTGTCTTTAGGATTTTTCCTTTCATAGCTACTTTGTTTAGGCGAATTATTATGTGTCTGGGAGTTCGTCTTCTCATTTGCTGTCTTGCAGGGGTTCTCTGAATCTCTTGTGTTTGAATTTTTTCATCCTTGATGAGATGAGAGAAGTTTTCTTGAATGATTTCATGAAATGTTTGTTCGTGTGGCTTCTGTTTCTCTCTCTGCCTCAGGAAGCCCAATTACTCTTAGGTTTGGTCTCTTGAAGTGAACATTCATCTCTTGCAGGTTTTGTTCTGTCTTTTTGAGCTTCTTTTCTATGCTTTTGACAGTTTGGGTTAGTTCTGTGTTTTGGTCTTTGAGCTCTGAGATTCTTTCTTCTGCATGGCTGATTCTGCTTTCCATGCTTATTAGTCTGTTTTTCATTTCCATCACAGTATTCTTTACTGCTGTCATTTCTGACATCAGCTCCTTCCTATTTTCCTCTTGTCTCTCCTCAATTTTTTTAATTCTCTCAATTAATGTCTTGATGTCTGGGTTTGTTGCATGTAACCAGTCATTCTGGGGGTTCTTCATTGTTTGTGTTCCATAATCTGTTTTCTCAGTGACTGATTTCCCAGGGGTCTGTGTGAGACCTATATTCTTCTTTTGGTTTTTCTTCATTTGTGTGGTTTTTTCCCCCTCCCTACTTTTTCCTTCCCTCCACATCACCATCTTCTTTAATTCTGTTATTCAGGGGTAAAGGGATTGGTTTTTCTTCTGTTTGTTCAATCTCCTATTCTTTATGTATGCCCTCTTACTTTGTTCAATTCTGAAGTTGCACTGTAGGTTGGGGGTGGTCCTTTTTGCAGTTTTGAGATTTACTTAAGGGGGGAGCTGTGATTCAAAATCTGTCTGCAGGTCCTGGTATTAACTGACAGGTGTGTGGATAATGTGGAACTTACTTCCCACTGTCTTAAAATCTGTCCATGCAGTGGGGCTGTATGTTTACTCCCTGAAATAAAATGTGGTTAGCAGAGGGGAGAGAATGGAGCAGATAGTGGGTTGAAGAGGGGAGTGGAGGGATAGAGGAGTAAGGGGGGAAACAAACGAGTCTGCCAACAAATAGAGAGAGAGTCCTATGCTGAAACAGATAAAAACAATAGACCACAGCTACAGACGAACCAACTCTCATACAAAAAATAAAAATAAAACATATAGTGATGCTAACATACAAGCTAACCAATCACCTTATTAGTGTGCTGTTCCTCTATACAAATATATGGTTTACGGAGAGAAGAAAAGAGAAGAAAAGGAAGAGGAAAAAAGAAAAAAAGGAACAATGCAGTAGGAATAGAATTAAGTCATTAAATTAATAGAATCAATGAAGCACACTCTGAGGCATTTCATTTAAGTCCAATGTCCTTTCAGGTCTGATTTCTAGTTTTATTTTCAAGCTGGTAAATTAGTTTGCAGTTAGGGTCTGTTGCCCCTGGTCTGCTGTGAAGGACAGTTCAGATTACCCTCTGTTCACCACTATTATCTATCTCTTTATCAAGCTTGTTTCTCCCGTTTTGGTGTTGTTACCTTGAATCGCCAGCAGGTGGTGCTATCTCAGCTGCTCGCCACATAGTGGGTGGGGCCAGACAGGAACAAGATGGCTGCCTGCCTCAGGGCAGATAACAGGAGACTTACAGTGGTCAGGACTTCTCGGTCGCAGAAGAGGTGGCAGTGATCCCAGCAGATCTTCCCTGAAGGGGCTTGAAGGACTGAAGTGAATTGCCTCTGACCCGGGTGATGTGATGTGCTATGGCCGTCACGGAGGCCGTGGTAGTGGCGGTGGCAACAGCAGCGGCAGTGCGGGGGATGGGGATGGGAGGGCGGCAGCAGCAGTGGCACCATTTGTACCGCAGTGACTGTCCAGTTCATTGCGATGCCCCAGCAGTGGTGACGGCCGAGCTCTGTATGAAGAGCAGGCTGTGATGTTGGTGTCTGCAGCCCCCTGGGGTGAGAGTCAGAGACCCACTGCAGATCTCCTTTGCAGAGGGCTTCACAGTCCGGGTTGCCCCATCGCTATCTTGCTGCTTCCCCTGTTTCATTATTTTATTTAGACCAAACAGTGCCAGTTCTCCACTAATTTCAATATAATTACTCAAATATTTTTGAGGATCTTTCGTGTCCCAGTGAGGACCAGGTGCTAAGGATTCAAAGGAAGTAAGAAAGTTCTCTCAGGGAGCTCTTTATCTAGATGGAGAGAGATAAATAAGGCAGGATGGTAATGATACAGTCTTGGTACTGGCATAAAAACAGACACATAGACCAATGGAACAGAGGGAAAAGCCAGAAATTTATCCACACATTTACAATGAACTCATTTTTCACAAATGTTCCAAGAACATATATTGGGTAAAGTACAAACTCTTCAATAAACAGTGCTGGAAAGACTGAATGTCAATGTGCAGTGGAATGAAATTAGAACCTTATCTCTTGTCATATATAAGAATCAAATAAAGGTATATTAAAGACTTTATTCTAAGACCAGATGATATTGAATTACAAGAAGAAAACATTGAGGAAGCACTCCAGGACACTTTTCTGGGCAAAGATTTCTTGAGTAAGACCTCAAAAGCATAGGCAACAAAAGTAAAAATGGACAAATGAAATCACATCAAGCTAAAAAGTTTCTGCACAGCAAAGGAAACAATCAACACAACGAAAAGACAATCCATAAAATAGGAGAAAATATTTGGCAACTACACATCTGACAAAGGATTAATAACCAGAATATATAAGGAGCTTTAATAACTCTGTAGAAAAGAAGTCTGACTTAAAAATGGGCAAAATATCTGAACAGACATTTCTCAAAAGAAGACACAAAAGCAGACAATAGACTTATGAGAAAGTGCTCAACATCACTAACCATCAGACATGCAAATTAAAACTACAATGAGATATAACTTCACCCTATTAAAAATGGCTTTCATGCAAAAGACAGGAAATGATAGATGCTGTTGAGGATGTGGAGAAAGGGGAGTCTTCCAACGCTGCTAGTGGGAATGCAAATTAGTACAGCCACTATGAAAAACATTGTGGCATTTCCTCAAAAAACTGAAAATAGAACTGCCAATGATTCAGTAATCCCAGTTCTGGGTATATAACCAAAGGAAATCAGTTGGGCATGATGGCTCTTGCTCATAATCCTAGCACTTTGGGAGACAAAGGCAGGAGGATTGTTTGAGTCAAGGAGTTTGAGGTCAGTTTAGGCAACATAGCAAGACCTCATCTCTAAAAAACATAAAAAATTAGCTAGTTGTGGTGTGGTAGTCCCGGCTACTTAGGAGGCTGTGGTGGGAGAATCATTTTAGCCCAGGAGCTTCAGGCTCCAGTGAGTTGTGATCACACCACTGCACTCCAACCTGGACAACAGAGCGACTCAAAACAAAACAATACAAAACAAACAAATCAGTATATTGAAGAGATATCTCCACTCCCATGTTTATTGCAGCACTATTCACAATAGCCAAGATATGAAAATATCCAGCTGTCCATCAATGGATGAATGGATAAAAAATGTGGTGCATATTCATACTGTAATATTATGAATCCCCAAAAGCAATGAAATCCTGCCACTTGCAACTACATGGAGGATATTATGTTGAGTGAAATAAGCCAGGCAAAGAAAGACACATGTTGTGTGTTTTCACTTATTTAAAAAATTGAACCCATGGAGATAGACAGTAGAATTGTAGTCAAGAGAGGCTTGGAATGCTAGTGAGGAGGGAGAGGGTAAAAAGAAGAAGGTTAATGGGTACAAAAATGCAATTAGGTAGTAGGAATAGTAGGAATAAGATCTAGTGTTCAGTAGCACCACAGGACAGCTATAGTTAACAATAAGTTATTGTATATTTCAAAATAACTAGAAGAGTGGAATTGCAATGTTACCAAGACAAAGAAATAATAAATACTTGAGGTGATAAACCCCAATTATCCTGATTTGATCATAACACATTGTATGCTTGCATCAAAATACCATATGAATTCCATAAATATGTATAACTTGTATGTATTTATAATAATTTTTTTAAATGACACAACCTGATAATGAGATAAAAGAGATAACAGGATTCAGAGAGAGCAGGCAAAGGAGACAGTCAACTTTCTGTAAGTATAGGGACCAGAAAATAGGAATGTGAATAGTGGTTTGGTGGAGAAACAAGGTTAGACTAGGGAAAACCCTGTAGAACTACCAAGAGTTTGATCAAGACAAGTTATGCAGAGTTGGGAATTCAATGACTGAAAAAATTTTCTGATAATTAATAGCATTTAAATAGCTTTAAAGATAGCAAAAATATAGCTTCTTATTTGGAATGTCAAATTCTAGATAACACAAACCAATATCAAATAACCTCACCATGGTCCATTGACTTGGAATTGATTTGTTTTGGAAAATACAGTCGTTTTCCATAAAAAATGATGTTTTATGTTAACATGTAATTACTTTTTGATCAATCAGTATATATTTTACATTTCTCCATTTTAATTCTAATATAGTAAATAATGAGATATAAATAGAGACGTGTTGGAGTCTTCTCTTCTCATATTTTTCTTTACAAAAGCCAATTGTCAAAATTTTCAGAAATATTACAAGGTAGTCGTTTATTTAAATTAACATATAGAAAGGAACAAACTTGGGAACCTGGCAGAACCAGATTCAAACAGGTACCAGACACTTATGGAGATTGGGGCAGGTCACTGCCCATCTCTCTATTTTTTTATCTTTTAATTTTTAAAAAAATCAAGTTCTCACTGTCACCCAGGCTGGAGTGCAGTGAAACACTCACAGGTCACTACAGTCATGAATTTCCAGGCTCAGGTGATCAGCCTCCTGGCTAGCTGGGTTTACAGGCAAGCACCACTATGCCTGGCTAATTTTGAAAAATTTTTGTATAGATGAAGTCTCCCTGTGTTGCCTAGGCTGTTCTTAAACTCCTGGGCTGAAGCTATCTTCTGCCTTGGCCTCTCAAAGTACTGGGATTACAGATGCGGGCAACCATGCCAGCCTTCACTGGCCCTCTCTGAGCCTGTTTCCTCATCAACAAAAATGGGGAACACTTAATATTACATGAAAAGAATGGCACTTTATTTGTGAGGTCTTCTTTCCAAAAACCCATAGTTCATGTCTAATAGTGAGGAAAATATCAGATAATTAATGTTCCAATTCAAGATTTAGGATTACCTGACCAGTATTCCTCCAAACCGTCGATGTCAACAAAAATAAGGGGAGTCTGAAAAACTGTTACAGCCAAGAAGAGCCTAAGGAGAATTAGAAGGAAAAACAAACAAAGAGAAATCCTAAAGAAGTTTACATTTCAACTGAGTTTACTCGAGGAAAGAAAAACAAAACAAAGGAAACAAAAGCAAAATAAAACAAAAATGACTCACGAATTGGGCAGCCCTCTGAATCAGAGTAGATTCAGAGACGACACACCGATAACATGATCTGACAGCATTTATAAGAAACAGAAGTGTGGGGCAGAGACAATTGGATTGTTTATAGCTCAACCGGTTAATTTATTACAGAGTCTCCTGCAATTAACTAAAGCTTAACTACTATCATGAAATTCCATAATGGTTTGGTCTATTTGGCTTAGCACAGGAGCTTTGTTCAAATTAGTCATCTCCCATAAATTTTCTTTAACAGGAGGCATGATGTCTAAATGTAATATGGTATCCTGGGTAAGATCCTGGTACGAAAAACAGACACTAGGCAAAAACTAAGGAAAACTGAATAAAGTATGGACTTCAGTTACTTTTAAAATTATATAAACTAATAATTGTTATTTTTAAAACAAAAGTAAAATGTCTATTGTACCTGGATGGGAGAAAGTGAGCGTGTGTTTTTGCACATTTCTACACACTCAGTGATGTCATATTGATAACATGATGGGAATGGTTATAACACAGAAATCAGTAAATACTATAAATCAGTAAATGCTGTGCCTGTTCAACCAGTTGATCATGAAGGAGGCACTCAGTAACTACTTGTTGAGTGTCTATGTGTCTAGCACATATGCAAAAGTGATCTTGATCTGCCATTAAGAGATCCAATTTTAAGTACTCTGAATTTTCATATAATACACTCACAAGAAGAAACAATAAGCAGAATAGAAAGACTAATAAAAGATAATTAAATTAATAAATATAGAATGAATAAATTGGCTTCATAGAGTTGTCTTCTCTGTGTCATGTATGGAGTTGCAGACAGTCATTCTAGAATACACACCCCTCAGTGATACATGGGCATAAAGATGAAGCCACATAACTTAATGGAAAAGGATTTCCCAGTGTTCAGAGATTCAGCATCTGCTTCCTGCAGAACTGCTAAAAGGCATCTTATTACTAGATCTATGAATTATGCAGCTTTCATTTATATTAAATGTCATATTTCTTATGCCTGCCAGTGGAATTAAAATGTGTCGAGGAAAGAGAGCAATGACATTGGTAATTTGGAGGGCTAAGCAGAAAATGTGGAAGAAGGCAGCCTTAAACTGATGGTTTTACAAGACCTATTAACAATTCGGTTTTGGCTCTAGGTTGAATACATCTTCCTAAACAAATGCTTTGCACTCTAAAGAAGCCCATCTAGAAAATCTCTTAATTGTTAAGTAAATTATCTACTGATAAAGATCGGGGGGGATTCTTGAACAAACACATCTAGGCCAATGTTAGAGACATTTAGGAACTTAATAGGTTTTCTCTCAATATCTGCTTCACATGCAAATCTTCCAATTTATTAGTTACATCAGCAACAGTGGGGTGTCTTTATTAATCTGGAATGTATTTTTTGTTAAGAATATGAGTGAGGGTAAGCCTTAGTGACATAGTCCATGAAAGTACCTGTGAAGCATTTCTAGAATGTCAGTTTGATAGGTAACTTGAGTTAAAGTGACTGCTTTGTGTTAGTATATTAATTCATTAAGTATAGCTGTGTCTTGAGGAAACTATATAGTGTTTGAGAGCTTCCCATAAAAGGCCTGCCATAGCCAGATTGGTGGCTCAGCCTGTAATCCCATGTCTTTGGGAGGCTGAGGTGAGTGGATTGCCTGAGCCCGTGGGTTTGAGACTCACCTGGGCAACTTGGCGAGACCTCATGTCTACAATAAATCAAAAATTAGCCAGGTGTGGTAGCTCGTGCCTGTAGTTCCAGCTACTTGGAAGGCTGAGGCGGAAGGATTGCTGGAGCCCAGCAGGTCAAGGCTGCAGTGGCTGGGAGCGGCCACTGCACTCCTGTCTGGGCGACAGAGTGAGACTCCAACTCAAAAAAAAAAGGCCTGTCACATCTCCTAAAATGCATGATAATATCATTCCCCAATCTGATGGACCGTTGAATTTCCATCACAAAGCTTGCTTAGAGACCTGTGATTCATCCTCAGATCCTGGATCAAAAAAAACAAAAACAAAAACTATACCAGGCCTGGCACATGGTCTGTCGTTAGTTAAATATTTGTTGAATGGGTGTTGAATAAGAGCTTTCTGGTAACACTGCCTAGAAATTTTCTTTGGTTTTTGATTCCCTGTGTCCCTGGTTCTAGGTGCCCTGGGATGAGAAAGTCACTATTGCTCCCTATAAGACTTCCTCATATATTAGAAATCCTCAATAATGATTCCTAGAGTAATGGTGTCTGTGTTCTTATGGAATAAATACTGCTGCTGTTCCTCCATGTTTCCATCCCATTTGAAGAGTGAAGATGGTGTAGGGATCCAAGCATAGAAACACATCTCCCTGAGCCTTTCCTATTGCTTTACCCACCATCACTGTGAGTTTCATACAGGGATCCATGAACCCCAAAGGAACCCAAAGCTGGCTGATTTTTTGGAAGAAGACTTGGAGTTAGTACAGGCCTTGATCAACTAATTGTCTTGGAGCCTAGCCTATTCCAGGCCCTTCTGTTAACTAGTCCTGACATCTCCAGTTCCTGCACACACATGGGCAGTTTTAATAGGGACCTCTTCTTCAGCTATCAGTAATGTAGCTTCTAGCCAGAGACCATGGTTGGCAGGCAATTCCCATTTTTTCCATGCAAGGATGACTTGTTTCTTTAGCTTTACTCCTCCCCTATATATCAGTAATATACAGAGGGGAGCAGTAACACTACAATATCTTTAGGCAACCCTATATTTGGGCAAACGAGTGCTGCTTGAGGATTCTTGGGGAGAGCTGAAAGACAGGCATTGAGGCCTTAACATCAAGTCAGAGACAGGCATCTCTGATACCTCCAAGAAACCTGGAACCAGGACATCATTTAATTTAACATCTGTAGCCTTTCTACTGCCCATTTGTCATACTCACTCCTCATCCCAAAATGAATCAAGCAAGAAGCAAGACAGCATCTACCCACACTCTACAGACAAAGCAAATCTCAACTTCCTGCACTTCAGAGATGTCTATATATAGGGACCTGTGGAGCCCAGGAGCCTGCAGCTGGATAGGAAAACACACATCAAGGCCAGCTTGACATTCTAAGATTTGAGAAGTACAAGAGGATGAAGCAAAAGTCATTAAGCCTGGTCTCAGTTTCCCTAGAACTTTCCCAGTCTCTTCATAGGTCTCATGCCTAATCAGGAGGGCCAATGTCTCCAGGAGGAAAGTCAGGAGAACAATGTTGGTGCATTACAAGTGAGACGTGCCTGGTCTCCCTGGTAACGCCCTGCTGATAGCCCTCATTGGTCGATGTCTTAATTCCATCTTCCATCCCAACTGACAGTGACTGAGTTCTTGGCAGGACACAGTGCGGTGATGATGGTAGTAGGTGTCCCATTTGGGGTTGCCGAATAGACGTGGCTTGTATTGGGAAGTGAGCAGCTGGAGCCTCCAGCAGCATTACTCTCAGGTGAGTACGGGATGCTCCTCAACTCCTTCCCTCTGCCAATCCAGTAACAGTCACCCTTGCGCAGAGGCTGACAAAGCCAACACACTTGAGTCCCCTCCCAGTGACTCCTCTCCCAGATTCTGGCTGGGGTCAGGCCCTTCACCCACCTCCCTTCACCTACAAGGCCAAGCCTTAGTGACCTACGTCTCAGGGTGGCCCTGCGCAGACTCGGAGCACTTCCTCGGGGTTTGTCCTTTCCCAGGACGTTTTTCCTCTGGGAATGATGGAGAAGAGCTCCCATGTCAATTCCACCTTCATGGCCTTGTTCCTGAAGCAGCCTTCTTAAGCTGGCCTTGGTAGGCAGCAGCTGACATTGGAAAGAACTAGCCTAACCACTGCGCTCAAGCTCTAAACAAACTTAGTGTCCCAAAGGGGAAGCAGGAGCCTGACAGATCAAAGATCTCAAGGGAGGAAATCACAGAAACAATGGAGATAATAGGGCAAATTGAGCTGTTCAGTGATCGTGCTCATGCTAATGGGTTGCTGGAAAGATGGGAAGGAAGGAATGATCCCTCCCATCACATCCCAAAGTTCTGGGATTACAGGCATGAGTCACCACGCCCTGTTTTCCAAACATTTTAAATTGCAGTCTATCAATAAAACATTTTAAAGCATGGCATCTCTTCAAGTATTGTATATTTTACTGTGGATAATGTATGAATAATACTGTGAATACATTATGTATATTATAAAATAAATAAATCCAAAAGATTGAAAATTTTAAAAGTCTTGTTTGCTTTGTGGGATACTCCCAGTCTAATTTGAAGATCACATGTATGTTCTTCCTTGTTTTTCAAGAAGATTGTCTGCATCTCTGGCATTTCTGAGGACCCCCGGGCTGGGAGTGCCTCCATTATTCTGGGATACAGTCTTTCCTAAAAATAATCATCTTTATAAGCCTTTTTTCAACCTTCTGTTTGAGTTTTAAAGGCCCACTCTCTTTCTCTCCCTTTTAATTAATGGATTAAAGGGATGATGATTTTACCCTTATGTAAAATAAATCATTAACTTCTCTATGTTTACATTAAGAATACATTAGTTAGGACAAATATGACCACTAATCACTACATATCAGCCTTTTCTTAGGAACCACTATGTAAGACAATATCAGGCTCTATAATATTGTATTTTTGATTAAACTATTTTAAAATCAGCTATATGTGCTTTTGATTAAAGGAAATTTATTACAGAAGTGTATAATATAAAAAGAGAAATCTCTTTCGTCCTTATCTACTGATCCTCTTCTTTATTCTCCACTTCCCAAACATTTTCTTGGTTGGCCTTAGAAAATTTTCTGATTATAGTGAATCATATATATAAATATACCCTCCTCTTTTTCTCCCATAAGTGGAATCCTCATACATATGCTATTCTACTTCTCTCTTTTGTCACTTAATGCTGTATTAAGCATTTTCAATATCCATGAGTATAAAACTACCTCATTCTTTTACATGGTTGCATAGCATTTCCATGAGGAAACATAAAACATTTATTAACTTGTGCCCTATTGATAGACATTTATATTTTGATTGTTATCCATCAAACACTGCTGTAGTGAACATCTGTATATATACAGACACACACGGGCCCAAGGAGATATATCTATATCTATATAGAGAGAGGATTGTCTGAGCCCATGGATTTGAGACCATATATATCTATATCTATATATATATATCTCCTAGCACCCTTGTGTGAGCTATCTGTGGTGTAAACAAAATAGGATTATCTGGGGTTATACTATGAACCGTTTCCTTTTAAGTTATAAATTGTTCAAAAGGCACCTTTATAATTATTAATATAGTGCCTTAATGCTCTCATTCCTGTTTTCATCCTGGGTGAATTATGTATGATGAAATTTTTCAGAAAATAGAATATCATTTACGTAAAACTTTGTCGAGCTGTGATTGGGAAAATTAACTTCCCTCTGCCTTGGTTCACTTACCTTAAAATTGAGAATCTTGATAGCACCTCTCCCATGGGTTGTTTTAAAAATGAGTTAAACAATGAGAATAAATTATACGTACAGCAATTGGGATACTGCATGGTGGATCATGTTGTATATATTTATACCTATTTACCTTTTTTATTAATCAATATTTTTTATTATGGTTTTGTGGGGTCCAGTTAAGGGTTAGGTGTATAATTACGTTTCATCCAGGCACCCTGTTGATAAGAGGTTTTTTCCCATCCCCAGACAGATATTTGCTACTGTTAATTCCATTCTCCCTCCATCGTTTCCCAGTACTGTCAGTCATTTTCTTATAGTATTACATTGGATATTCAAGGTCCATTATGTGAGTGAGAACATGTGATACTCGGATCTTTGTTTCTGTGAGAGATCACTCAGTATTATAGACTCTAGTTCCATCTAGGTTGCTGCGAAATTCATGATTTTGTTCTTTTTTATGGCTGTGTAGTATTCCATCGTGTATATGTACCACATTTTTTTAATCCAGTCCTCTTTTGATGGGCAGCATGGTTGTTTCCAGGTTCTTGCTATTGTGAACAACGCTGCGATAAACATACGTGTGCAGGTATCTTTTTTATAGAGTGATTTGAGTTCTTCAGGGTATATCCCCAGTAGGGGGATTGCAGGGTCACATGGAAGGTCGATTTTTAGAGCTTTTAGGAATCGTCACACTGCTTTCCACAGAGGTTGCACTAGTTTACACTCCCACCAAGTTTAGAAGTGTTCCCTTTTCACCACACCCTCTCCAGGAGCTGTTATTTTTTGAGTTGTTGATAATTGCCATTCTGACTGGAGTTAGGTGGTATCTCAGTGTGGTTTTGATTTGCATCTCCCTGATGATTAGTGAGGTTGAGCATTTCTTCATGTGTTTGTTGGCTGCTCAGATGTCTTCTTTTGTGAAGTGTCTGTTCATATCTTTTGCCCATTTTATAATGGGGTTGTCTGTTTTCTTCTTTTCAGTACGTTTCAGTTCCTTGTAGATCCAGGATGTTAAGCCTTTGTCAGACCTAGAGTTGGCAAATACTTTTTCCCAGTCTGTAGGCTGTCTCCCTGCTCTCTTGATGGTTTCTTTGGCTTTGCAGAAGCTTGTCAGTTTAATAAGGTCCCACTTGTCTATCTTCTTTTTTATGACCTATGGGTTTCGGGTATTGTTCAGGAATTGGATGCCAGTTCCGATTTCCATGAGGGTATTCCCTTCCTTTTCTAAGGTTCTTATGGTTTGAGGTTTTACATTTAGGTCTCTGATCCATTTGGAGTTAACCTTTGTGCATGGGGATAGATAGGGGTCCTGTTTAAATCTTCTGCATGTGGTCAGCCAGTTTTCCCATCATCATTTACTGAATAGGTTCTCCTCTCCCCAGTGGTAGGTGGTGGGGGCTTAGTCGAAGATGAGTTGGTTGAGAAATTGAGGTTTTGCTTCTGGAATCTCAATTCTATTCCATTGATCTATATGCCTGTTCCTGTACCAATACCAAGCTGTTTTGATGATTGTGGCTTTATAGTAAAGTTTGAAGTCGGTATTGTGATACCACCTGCTTTTTTTTTTTCTGAGGATTGTTCTGATTATTCTTGGATGTTTCTGTTTCCATATGAATTCCTGTGCTGTTTTCTGTGGGTCTGAGAAGAATGTTGTTGGTAATTTAATGGGTATTGCATTGAATTTGTAGATTGCCTTAGGTAAGATGGACATCTTCACAATGTTGATTCTTCCAATCCGTGAGCATGGGATATTTTTCCACTTGTTCGTGTCATCTTTGATTTCTTTGAGCAGTTTGTTTTGTAATTTTCATTGTAAAGGTCACTATTTACTTTTAAATTTGTTTAATGAAAACAATGGCTTTCTTGTATTATGAAAAAGGTTTTCATTTTCTAAATGTAAAAGTATATAATATTGAATATGCGTTTCCCAGCTACATAGCACTACCTTCCTATTAGCTCTTCAACCTGAATTAGAATCACTTTGAGAATTAAGGAAAACTACTAAGGCTGGACTAAATATGCATGAAGTAAATTTCAGAACTGGAAATGATTACAATAGAAATCTAACCATTTTTTGTACTGTTTCTGTGGGAAAATGTGGTATAAATTCCAAAGTAAATAACAGGTATGCATGTACACACAGGCAAGCACTCACTATCTTTAGTTATTTTGCTTATTTTCCTGTGTATTTTATGCTAGGTTGTACACGGTTAGGGGCATATTTTACATGCATTTTTGTATTTTTCTAGTTCCTACCATAATGATCTACACCAGGTAGGCATTTTAAAGATTATATATATATATATATATATATACTTTTTTTTGAGTTGGAGTCTCACTCTCTTGTCCAAGCTGGAGTGTGGTGGCACCCTCATGGTCACTGCAGCCTCAACCTGCTGGGATCAGGTGAATTCTTTCAACTTAGCCTTTCAAGTAGCTGGAACTACAGGCATGCACCCCTACGCCCTGCAAATTTTTAAAAAATTTATTCTAGAGACAAAGTCTTTTCAGATTGCCCAGGCTGGTCTCAAATTCCTGGGCACAGGAAATCCTCTAGCCTTTGTAAGCTGGGATTATAGGTGTGAGTCACCATGTCTGGGTATTTTTTGTGCTTTTTTTATAATCAATATTTATTATGATGATATTGTGGGATACAGTTAAGGGTTAGGTATACAAATATGTTTCATTCAGGCACCCTTGTTGATAAGAGGTGTTTCCCCGTCCCCAGACAGATATTTACTACCGTTAATCCCATCTCCCTTTTCCCCCATAGATTCCCACTACTGTCAGTCATTTTCTTATAGTACTACACTGGATGTTCAAGGTCCACTATATGAGTGAGAACATGTGATACTCAGATTTTTGTATCTGTGAGAGGTCACTCAGTATTATAGGCTCTAGTTCCATCCAGGTTGCTGTGAAATTCATGATTTTGTTCTTTTTTATGGCTGCATAGTATTCCATCGTGTATATGTACCACATTTTTTTAATCCAGTCCTCTTTTGATGGACAACATGGCTGCTTCCAAGTTCTTGCTATTGTGAACAATGCTGTGATAAACATACATGTGCAGGTATCTTTTTTAAAGAGTGATTTGAATTCTTCAGGATATATTCCCTGTAGGGGGATTGCAGGGTCATATGGGAGGTTGATATTTACAGCTTTTAGGAATCGCCACATTTCTTTCCACAGAGGTTGCACTAGTTTACACTCCCACCAACAGTGTAGAGGTGTTCCCTTTTCGCCACACCCTCTCCAGCAGCTGTTATTTTTTGAGTTGTTGATAATTGTCATTCTGACTAGAGTTCGGTGGTTTCTCAGCGTGGCTTCGATATGCATCTCCCTGATGATTAGTGAGGTTAAACATTTCTTCATGTGTCTGTTGCCTGCTCGGATATCTTCCTTTGTGAAGTGTCTGTTCATATCTTTTGACATTTTATAATGGGGTTGTTTGTTTTTTTATTTTCAGCACGTTTTAATTCATTGTAGATCCAAGATGTTAAGCCTTTGTCAGACCTGGTGTTGGCAAATACTTTTTCCCAGTCTTTAGGCTGTCTCCCTGCTCTCTTGATGGTTTCTTGGGCTTTGCAGAAGCTTGTCAGTTTAATAAGGTCCCACCTGTCTATCTTCTCTCTTATGACCTGTGGGTTTCGGATTTTGTTCAGGAATTGGATGCCAGTTCCAATTTCCATGAGGGTATGACCTTCATTTTCTAAGGTTCTTATGGTTTGAGGTTTTACATTTGGGTCTCTGATCCATTTGATTAATTGCTGTGTAGGGGGTTATATGGGTCCTGTTTCAATCTTCTGCATATGGTCAGCACCATTTTCTGAATAGGTTCTCCTCTCCCCAGTGGTAGGTGGTGGAGGCTTTGTCGAAGATGAGTTGGTTGAGAAATAGAGGTTTTGCTTCTGGAATCTCAATTCTATTCCATTGATCTATATGCCTGTTCTATACCAATACCAAACTGCTTTGATGATTGTAGCTTTATAGTAAAGTTTGAAGTCTGGTGATGTGATACCACCTGCTTTGTTTTTTTTTTGCTGAGTATTGTTCTGGCTATTCTTGGACGTTTGGGTTTCCATATGAATTCCTGTGTTGTTTTTGTAGGTCTGAGAAGAATGTTGCTGGTAATTTGATGGGTATTGCATTGAATTTGTAGATTGCCTTAGGTAAGACGGACATCTTCACAATGTTGATTCTTCCAATCCATGAGCATGGGATACTTTTCCACTTGTTTGTGTCATCTTTGATTGCTTTCATCAGTGTTTTGTAGTTTTCATTGTAAAGGTCTTTCATATCTCCGGTTAGGAAGATGCCAAGGTATTTTATTTTTTTGTGGCTTTTGCGAATGGAATTGTGGTTTTTATTAGGGTTTCTGTTTGTTTATTACTGGTGTAAAGAAATGCGATTGCCTTTTGCACAT
>JAPVLO010005684.1:0-16240 GCA_027257055.1 Cephalopachus bancanus | reverse complement strand
CCTAGTGACCTAAAGTCAACTTAACTCAGACACAAGCAGATTAGAGAGACCTACAGAGTACACATAAGTGCTCTTCAGGAAGTACAGCCTCATACAAAGATCAAAAGTGGCTTTTTCCATTTGTGCGGGAAAATGTGCAACTTAAATAAACAGCACCTGCCTTTGGGTATGGAAATAATAAATTCAAACATTTAAACACAGCGAAACAAGAGCAGTAAAAACAAACCTGAGGCCCAGCTGCCTGCAGATCACTTCTGCATCTGCATCATCCCACTGGTCATCGCAGACGGTCCCCCACTGGCCGGCATGATAGAGCTCCACCCGACCTTCACGCACACTGCTCCCACCAGCAAGGCGAATGACGGGGAACACTAGGCCTGTGCCAGGCAAAAGTAACAACAAATTAAACCTGTGTTTTCATATTGATTGGTAAGGTTAGGTATATTCTGTTTTTTGTCCTTCTCAACCATTATTTAATTAAATATTTATTAAGCCACACTAGTGATATGGACATACACATGCATATCTAATATATACTACTGTAATCCTGACCAATTAAGATACTCTAAATGGAATTACATGCATAAGAGGAAATAGCCTAAATTCACTTTTCCACAACCTCAGAAACCAGAAGACACACTTAAAAGCTGCAGATGACTAGAAACATATTTGATTTTTATAGTCTTATAGCAGTGACATTGATTTTTTAAATTTACAGTAACTTGAACATTACCAACATGTAATTATTAATGACACATATGTCTATAACATACCTGTTTCCAGGACAGAATTCCTTATATTTGTAAAAATCAAGTCAAAGTTAACATCTAACTTATTATAACAAGTCAGTGGACATCATGGTCAGTACCTTCAAAAAACAATACCGAAAATTCATTTGGGCATGAATAAGTTCATATTCATCTCCTCTGTTAAGAACTACCAAAAGTGGTTACAGTCCCATAGTCTACAATGCCCTGGTCTACCCCTTGTCTATGAAATTCTCTGTCTACAATGCCCTCTCCCTTCTATCCCCCGCCCCAACACTCCAAGTTGGTCTCCACCTCAGGGCGTTTACCCTGCTGTTTCTTCTGCTTGGAATAATGTCCCCACAGATCTTCAAATGGCTGCCTTCCTCTCATCACTCAGTTGTCAAATCTGAAATGTCCCTTTCTTTAGAAGCCTTCCCTGACTAAATCAATACCTTAAGGCACTTCCTACTTCATTATCTAACTTTGTCTTCCTCAGAGTATTTACTTTTATCTAAAATTGTCACTGATTTCTTGTTTACATGTCCATTGTCTTCTTCCTCTACACTAAAATGAGGACAGAGATACTGCCTTTCCTTTTCACCTGAGTATTTCAGGTACCTAGTACATACAAGACTTGTGATAAATATCTGTTGACTGTACTGGCATGGGATGCTACAAACCTAGAAAAAATACTTCAAAGAAAAGTAATGAGCAACATCCATGCATTCAACTCTGCTTAACAAACATGCGCAGTGTGCAAGGTGGGGGAATCTGTGCTGCAGGGCATTCGAAGGGGCACCGGACAGACCATGCCCTCAAGAAGTGTACTGCATGAGGATATGGACAAAATGAGTATTGTTAAAGATATATAAACAAGAGAAGAGTAAGAAAACCTGGGGCAGAAACAAGGACGCTTACTCACAGTTGGAGATAAACAGCATTAGTGACTCTCCCATGAAAAAGCTAGTTTCTTTTTCTTTTCTTTTCTTTTTTTTGAGTTGGAATTTCACTCTGTGGCCCAGGCTGTAGTGCAGTGGCATGCTCTAGACTCACTGCAACCTTGACCTTCTGGGCTCAGGCAATCCTTCAACCTCAGCCTCCAGAGTCACCGAGACTACCAGGTGGTGCCACCACACCTGGCTAATTTTTTAAACTTTTTTTGTAGAGACGAGATCTCTGCTGCCCAGCATGGTCTCAAACTCCTGGGCTCAAGCAATCTTTCTGCCTCAGCATCCCAAAGTCCTGGGATTACAGGCGTAATCACTGCACTCAGCCAAAAGGCTGGTTTCCGAAGAAGGCCAAAAAGGATGGGATTTCGAAAGTCAGAGATGAAAGTAGCATGTTCAGGCTACTTGAACAGCATGAACAAAAGCACAGAAGCAAAGTTGAACGTATTTGGACACAGTAAGGCAGTATAAATTTACTGCGATAATGGATGTAATATGGTAAAAGTGAACTAACTGGCTGAGTCCCTATTAGGAATTCCAGTTGAACTTTTTGTCAAATGTTAATCATGCATCCATATGAAATATGCTTTTAGTTCTCCACAGTGTAAGTGGCTGCCAATAGAAGTCATTTGGATAGACACAAATTCAAATGTCATACATGAGTTTTGTAGCAGAGATTCAGATTAGTGTATATTTGCATATACATTTATTCTGATATTTATAATATAGTTTACTTACATAAGTTGGCTAGCACTTATAATTTGTAAAAGGATAAAGATAGATTTAATACACACAGCTGAATGATGGTAATATGCTTATAATTCTCACACATTATGATGTTTATCTTTCCTTTAAAAGGTTTGGAAAATATAGAAAAAAAGTATACATTTCTCAAGTTAATATATTTCCCCCATGTGGTAAAGTTGAAGAAAATAAAAAACCAAAATTTTTTAAGAGTATATTTAAAATTATCTAGAACATAAATAATTTTAATCTATGGCATACCACTTTTTCATCTTTTTATGTTGTGTTTTATTTTAAAACATGTTTCTCTCTGTTTGGATAAATAAGTGTTAAAGTATGAAATACATAAAAAGCACAAGGACAAAATTTAGTTAATAACATCAGCCTCCCAACAAACACAAAAATCATTTGAAAGAAAATTCAGTAAAGCAATTGACTCATACTTAAGTTATAGATATATAAAACTCCTCACATATTTGCATTTAGATTACTGATATTTCATGTCTCCAATACTTGTACACAATCTTCTACTTTGTAAATGTTGAAAAATCTACAGGAACTAGATGACAAGACACTAAATGTAATTTCCAAACTTAAAGAATGTATATTAAAGATCAATCACCATCCCTTAAGGCAGACTCAATGTTTGCTGATTTTAGCTATTCAATTTCACATTCTCCTTTAATCTATCATATGAGAAACCTTTTTCTTTCTCACTTCTAATTTATCATAGCTCCTATATTTTATAGATGTTTATTACATAAAACCACATATAAAACTATATTATGGTTGTAAGGACCATAAATTATCCTTACAACTAGAATATAAACATAATTATATATCTATAGAATTGGTGGAAGGAGTAAAAAATATAGAATTGGTGGAAGGAGTAAAAAATACTAAATAGATATCCAGAAAGAAAAATAAATACTGTTTTCAAAATTGTACTACACTACTTGAAAAATGTTAAACATTTTATCAATTAGATTGAACACAGAGTAAAACCAACAATCTACAAAAAGCGGTGTATTGTTGGACTCAATTCACATTACCATTGAAGCAGCATTGTACAAACATGGGCCTGGCAGAGTAGCATTGCCCAAAGGCAGAGAATCAAAAGAAGAAAAGAGAAAACTTACAAGACAGCAAAAATAACATACACCTCTCTCACCCAAAAGAGGAGCGCAGCTCTCACAGCACACACCTGCATCATATTCCATTGGTTCTTCCAGCCAATTCACAGGAATTACTCTACACTGGGTCTTTGTATGTTTTGTGGTGGGAGCTTTTTATTCTCCCCCGACACTTGTACTCAAACAGAAACCACTGCCCTGGGCTTACTGGTACCATTTCAGGTCCTAGGACGTGTGGTCATGTTGCTATATCCAAGGAAAATGCAAAAAAGAATTCTGTAACAGGATGGTATCCTCAGGTTTTGGTCATACATTAAAAAATACCATGCTACCCAGCAAACCCATTCAACATCTTAAAAGGCAGCGGTTCCTTCCTCTAGTTAACATCTACATAACTGTGACCTTAAACCCTATTGTTAATCACCACATACCTAGTATACCGAGTTTGAAAGACACCCTTATCTAAGCTAACAATTCATTTTTAGGGAATGTGCTATCCACAAGCCCAAGGAGAACACTGATGCCATAAGGATATTACTTTACACAGAGTGAAAATATTTTGTTGTAGTTGTATTTTAGAATAGATGTCAAGATGATTTTCCATCTTAATTCAATCATGATTGCTACTAAAAGAAGTGTGTCATATACAGTATATAATACACTATATTACATATAGAGTATATTTCTCTAAGCAAATTATATAAAGTAGAAAATGTGTTAAAAATGAGGTACTATTTGAACATCAAATGAAATTCAAATTGTTAGACATACACATATTAAAGACAGACTATTTTGATTCAGACTTACGTATCTAAGCTCTTTAAGGAGAGAATTTAACTAAGACACTTTTATCATGTGGAATCATATTTAAAACACAATGAAAGTAAGACAAGAGAACAAATTGTTTTGTTTTTTTTTTTACCATGGGAAAAGCTACACGTGACAGCAGCTGCCATTTTCTGAGGACACACCCCACCCTGCCAGATGTCTTTTTCACAAAGCAGTATATTTTCTTCATCTCCTTGGCAACGAACATTGCTCCAATAAATAGGAATAAGGCCCAGTCCTGAAACAGGGTTTGTTTTGCTATTCCTTTCCCTCTGGAAGTACAATGATCGGTGTTAGGTTTATCAAATGTAGGCAAGTTTTTTATCAAAGCATTTGAATTTTTTAAGATGGAAAAAATCAATAAAGGTGGATGTAGAAGAAAAGAAAGATAGAAACAAGAATAAACACACTGGATTACATAACTTCAAGGAAGTTAAACAGCAGATCAGAACTTGGGTTGCTTACCTATGGCAATCTTTTTATCAGCCTTGAATATATATTTGAATGTGCCTTTACATACATACAGAACTGATTTAGAAGAAAATGACCAAGTACTGCAGACATAAAAAGGGAGTCTGGGTGACTCTGTGCAAAAAGTGTGTTACGAGGTCCAGTGAGGCTTGGATTCCAGTCTGGACTCAGCTAAAAGTTACCCCAAGCCGCAAATCTCTCTAAGACTCTTCCTTCTAATATGTCAAAAGTCTAGAAGCTTGAAGATTCTTTCCAATGCCAATATTAGGCTAGGATTTTCAAAATGATTATTACTACTACATTAAGCACAATAATATCAAGAGAGGCAATCCATTTATAATGTTTAAAACCTTATACTGTATATAGCATTTGCTAGTAAGACTTGGAAACCAATTAGGCAAATAATAACATGCATGTCTTTCCTAAAACCAGAACAGTATATAAAAAAAGCAAAAATGAAAATAATAACATGCAGATGGGCTCTACTTTTAGCCCATCTATTTTAGCCCAATCCACATATTTTTATAGGCAATCTCGAATGTGTACAAATTGATATTAAATTTTAAAAAGATTAAATGCTTATCTGATTAACCTGGTAATCCCTAAAATTGTCTCCATGCTGCAGTTTCAATCAAGTAAACAGCAAACATTTGGGTATATCTAGAATATGAATGTGTCTTCACTGCAATAAAGCTGGGTTTCGCTGCTTCTATTGTGTGAGTTTTTTTTTTTTAATGGACTACTAAGAGACAATGCAGCATAAGCAATTGAATCTACTTATCTGAAGTTTATGTTTGCAGAATGATAGTTACGTACTTTCATCAACCAAAGACTTACAGTCAAATTACAGTTCACATCTCCACTCTAGTGCTCTTATTTTCTTTGTGTTCCATGGGAAATGTATTCCTTTTTGATTTACAGGGGTAATAAAAGCACATGTAGGTATGTACAAAAGGAAGAAACTGACACCAGCCTATAAATTTGTCACATTTCCTGACCCTCAAAGGAAAAGGCATCAGGGCCAGGCGCAGTGACTTACACCTTTAATCCCAGGCTTCTGGGAGGCAGAGGCAGAAGGATCACTTGAGGCCAGAAGTTGGAGACTAGCCTGGGCAACATAGAGAAACCCTGTCTCTACATAATTCTTTTTTTTTTTTTAAGGAAAAGGCATCAAATCAACGTTCTCTGTGACCTGCTCACCTGCCAATGACTGTTTGCCAGACTAAATATTCGTGATAAAATCAGTAATTAACATTTCCAAACACCATAGCACTTTATAGGCTTTGGCCTTACTCCTTTCATCCTGATTTATACCAACTCTCATTTTAAAAAATAATTAGTTAATTTCAACTTTATACATTAACCCTATTTATTGCTCTGATAGCTTCGAAAGTCTGAGCAAAACTTAGGTCTTCAAGGTTTGCCTTTACTAAACACTTGTTTCCTCACCTTCCCAGTGGGAAGACAGGAGAATCTGGCAAATTAAAGTCATACCTCTTCATCTTGTGTCATCATATTAGATATTATGACTCAGTGATTATAATCCAAAATATTTGTAAATTGCTTGCCTTTTTTTGTTCAGTCTTTCAGACATACCTTTTTTATAACAAGATATTTTCCATGCTTTCTTAAATATCTCCGATGATAAAGGTCAAGACAAACATATGGTAAGTACACTTAAAAAAATGAGACATAAAAACAGAAGAATAAAAATAATAAAAATAAAATGTTTTGTTCCAAAATGAAGCCTTTTGCTCCTGGTAAAACTCTATGGCACCAGGCATATAAATGGGAGACTGATGAATGTTGATATACACTGAATTATTTATTTATTTTTTAGTCAGAGTCTCACTGTGTCACCCAGGCTAGAGTGCAGTAGCATGCTCACGGCCACCACAGCCTCAACCTGCTGGGCTCAGGCTATCCTACCGCCACAACCTTCTAAGTAGCTAGAACCACAGGCACGCGCCACCACATCCGGCTAATTTTTTGATTTATTGTAGAGACGAGATCTTGCCAAGTTGCCCAGGTTGGTCTCGAGCCCGTAGGCTCAAGCAGTCCTCTCACTTCAGCCTCCCAAAGTACCGGATTACAAGCATGAGCCACCGCACCCAGCTCACTGAATTATTTTTATGACTGTGCCTAGGGTTATGGAGGAGCCAATTCCCAGGCCAACAGCTGCCCAGGATGGCCAGACACTGCTAGGACTGATGGACGCTGACCATCTCTCTCAGGACCTCCTCAGCACAGAAACCTAAGGCCTAGGACATCACCCCTTAACATTAAGGTTAAGAGCACAAGTAAAACATCGCCCCCCTCACACACACACAAAACGGAAAGTGTGGGTGGTTAAAAGCAGAAAACTGAAAGCAAATGACAGCAACCTAAGGCTGTGAGGACTACTGAGAAATTATAATTCTTAGAATCATACTATTTGCTTTCTAGGCCTTTGTATTTTGTTAAAGACAAAGACAAAGATGCTTTTAACTTCTGTTCACTTAGTATTTGCCCATCTTCTAGTTTTGCGAGAATAGAAATACGTGGTATATTTGCATGTGAGAAAATTCATTCCTTCCATTTGAGGCCCTTTCCTTATAGCCCTTCTGTGAAAATTGAGACGGAGGAAAGCGACAGTAAAAAAGAAGGATGCAACCTTTCCACAGCCATGATGGGTGACCCCCATCATTCTCAGATACCAGCAGACTGAGTTGGTCAGGAATGGGTGAACTAATTCACTCCAGCTACTGCTGGTGACAATGACCGAGGCATCAGAATCATCCCAGTGACTGCTACAAACTGTACCCCAGACTCTGCTTGCATATACTTCCACTGTGCCTTTAAATTCATTGTTTTTGACGCCATGAAGTAGAACTGACCCTAAAGAAGAAAAAAAATCCCTAAATATATTTTAACACACTAAGCCAGTCCTGGGTTAACAAGATTTCTACACCTAAGTAGTGAGAAAATCCATCAGGCTGATTTAGCCTCCACTGAGCACAGCATGTGCTTCTATCTTCAAATAAGGATTCTATATGTTCCCTTTTAAAAAAATTAACATCCTGATATCAATACTAATTAAACTTTCTTTTTTATCTAGGCAAACATGACCGTTAATATTTTAAAGGGGAAAAGGTGGGAGAGCATGACTAATATCAGATCTTTGTCTCCCAAATATTAGACTACATCACAAATGAAGTTCTTATCGTTTACGTATTGCTTTTCATCTCCACATGAGATCATTGATAAGAAACACAGAAACAAAATTAAATGCACTGCTTATGAATGAGCTGTAATTAGCTGTGTTATATCTTCCTCTTATTTGATTTGTTTATCTACTAAAGAAGAATGAAATGCTTTTCCCCTTTAACCTGATGCAGCAGTCATAAAAACTCTAAACATTATGTCCATAATTTTAAAAAGATGCTAGTTTTATAAATATTGCCTAATGCTTGTTTTAGAAAAATAGCCATTGGGTGGTTTGTATAATTGAATGCCCTGGAAATTTGCCTCCTCTTACATGCCAGCCCCACTGAATTGTCCCAAAGTCCACAATCTGAGTTATTCTTTTCAGTCTATTGAAGAGTCAAAACTTGGGCAACCCCCTCGGTCCCTTCCCACTGTGGGAGCTTTTCTGTCCTCTCAATAAATCCTGCTTCAAATTAAAAATAAAAATAAATAAATAAAGAGCCAAAACTTAAATTCAAGCACCCCTGGCAAAGATAACATTTTAAGTCTTTTCCCCCAAGTGTGGATCCAGGCCTCACATTCCTCCTCCCACTGGGACTGGGTGCAGAGCACTGGGAGGCAGCAATTGGGACAATTAAACAGAGAATTAAACTCAAGCAACTGAAGAATTTCAAAACATCCCATTAAATATCATCTATGATGGCTTTTATTTTTAGGTGAGAAAATTAATAAGCTAAGAACAAATTACGTCCTACAAAAAATTCTAACATAATGTGCATATTTCAAAAAATTAGCATATGTGGCTTTATAATTTTCCAAAAATATTAGGTTCACAAATTATCCATTCATTCCATTTGTACTGGCTTAATAATCCATCACTATTATTTTCCCCATCATCGTCTTTAAAAGATATAAGCATTTAAGAAAAATATTTTTCTTGTGACAAAAAACAAAGTCTCAATTCAAACAAAGGCAATAATAAATGGAAGCAAACATGTACAAATCCTGATTATTCAGGAGAGACTATGCGCATGGGTCATTCATATGACAGATCATCTAAAAATCATTCACACATTCTAAACCTCTATAATTCACTCTTAGCATTAGGAAGCCCTGCCTAGCTCAGGGAAAAGGGTGAACTACAAAGCATTTTTAAAGAAAGATGTCTGAAGAGTTCAACTGAACTTTAATGATTTAAACCTCTTCTACAGAGATCCACATAATATTACACACATCACAAACTTCAGCAATTTATTCCAAAGAATCCACTGTTCACCTCAAACATACATCATTTGAAATGATGTATTGGCCTATTATCTCTTTACTAATTCTGCCCCCTTACTACCACCAAATTAACCACATTTAAAAGAGTTGGAAGAAAGTTCTAATAATGAAAACAAACTAAAACTGTAAACTAAAAACCGTTGGTAAACAATCATAAGATTTAAACAGTGCCTAAATCAAAAAGCTATCCAGAAGAACTGATGTACACATATGACCTAAATGACTGAGGAACTTAGAGATGTGAAGGAGGAAGCACTGAGTAAAATATAACTCTTACCCTAACAGCATGCTGGCAATGACAGAGCTGGAAATCGTTTCCAGGTCAACTATCAGCAGCACCATCATTTTCTCAAAGCCTCCAAGCACACGGTGAAAGCCTGGATTCATTTAGCTGTATCTGCTATATGGCAAGAAATGTAGGGTGCTCATTCAATGTTCCTTCAACTAATGAATACAAATATTTACCACTCTGAAAAGGCAATTTGCATGTCAATGACTAATGAATTCTCTGTCAGATTCCACTCCCAGCATCCTCAACTCCAACACACACACCTTCCTAGCAGTGTCCCTCCCAACGTGGTTCATGCTTTTCTGAGAGCCATAAAAGTGTCTAAAGTATTCTGAGGAAAAACATATACCTTGGATTCAGAGTATGCATTTCTTAATAGTAAATAATTTTATGAAATTTTCAAGTTTTCTAATAATCTCCTTTTTTTTTTCCAGTCTGGGTCTCACACTGTTGCCTAGGTTAGAGTGTAGTGGTATGAACCTTGCTCACCACAGTTGCAACCTTCTGGGCTCAGAAGATCCTTCCACCTCAATCTCCTGAGTAGCTGGGACTACAGGTGGGCACCACCATACCCAGGAAATTTTTTGGATTTTTGTAGAGATGAGATCTCCTTATGTTGCCTAAGCTGGTCTTGCACTCCTGGGCTCAAGCAATCCTCCTGCCTTGGCCTCCCAAAGTGCAGAAATTACAGACATGAGTCACCATGCCCAGACAAAACATCTTTTTTAAACAGCACAATAATATGCTCTAAAATTATCAAAGTTTGAACACACAGTTTATAGTATTGTAAGGACTGAAGGAAAACTTGATCTTTGCCTTCTGAAGTTTCACTGAAAATTACTAAAATTACTGGTAAGAGGCAGATTAATAGGAGAAAAGGCATAAAAATTTATTTGATCATAGTTTTACATGACATAGAAGTCTTTAGAATGAAGACTCAAAGCTCCAGGGGAAATTGTCTATTTTTATGTTTATGTTTAACAAAGCATGGACAGTCATTTAGAAATGCGGTGAACTAAAAGGGTATGATCTAATGTTAATAGAGGAAGTGAGTGTAACATTTGGAGATACCGAAAGAGGCACAGGACAAAGGGCCAGTATAAACCAAGCGTTTGTTGGGGAGAAACTCCTGGGTGAGGTCCTGTGGTTCTGGAAAGATGGGCCAGGGGAGTCACACCCAAGGAGAGGCAGGCTTGGGTTTTTAAGGGTGCTGCATTTGGGGAGGGTGTTGGGGGCGGCAGTGAAGTGGGGAGACAAAGTGTTGCATCCAGCGTGGCCTGGAAAGTTTCTGTCTGGCCCTTCTCAGCAGCTGCCAACAGGTTCCAGGAAGCTGGTATGTGGTTGTGGGTTTGGGGTGGAGGGGTGCATAGGGGATCGCTGGGTGGAGGGGCAGATGGGGGAAGGTGAGTGCTGCTTCCCCCTAAGCCTAACATCCCGACTTTTTTGGCATAAGGGGTGTTGACTTGATCTGACTGCTTTAAGCTGAAAGGGGTGTAGTTTTAGGGGAGGCCAGGATGGGGTGGCTTGGAGGGAAGTGGGGCATATGGATAGGGGTGTAGGACTAGCTGATTTATTGCGACACGAGAAATTTTTTTTTTATGTGAGACTGTAAAAAATTAGACAGGGTGCAACCATAAGTAAAAGACAGATAAGTAGAACAGGTCCGAAGAATGGCATGACCCATTGGGCGATGCCGAGTTTTATCAGGCAGAGAAGGGCGATTCTGTGGTGTTTTTTTGGCAAAGTTTGTCTCCCAGCTTTTGGAGGATGTTGACATTTTTTTTTACCAGCCCTGTTTTATTAATGTAGAAACAGTATTTTTTCCTGGAGAAACATGTAGGTTTTACCCTGGCTGGCTGTAATGAGATTAAGGGTCCTGCAGTTTTGTAAAGTAACCCGGGCTAGAGAGGTTATTTGCCATCGCAGGGATGCCAGGGAGCTTGCAGATGCTTTCAGAGCAGCTTGGAGCCTTTCTTTCAGATTTTGGGAAGGAAGGAGGCTGTGTCCCAGTGCTCCCCTGCCCAGCCCTCCAGCACCAAGGACGTGGCAAATGTGAAACCGAGAATGAGGGAGAGAAATGCCACAGGGCGGGCGCAGCGGGGAGTGGAAAAGGCGTTAAGAGTTTTTTTTCAGAATAGAATGTAAGCTGTGGCACAAGTGTTACCAGATAGCAACAAGGGTAAGAATTATTGATAGATTTGAAGAGGGTGTCGTTACACCAAAAGAACCCACCCCTTGGAGCAGATAGAGTAGATGGCACAGGTCTGGAGATGTTGTATGTCAGGAGCTGAATGAGCAATGAGGAAGGCATATTGGGAGTCGGTGTAGACGGTTACCCGCTGCCCTTTAGCTAGTTCGAGAGCCAGTGTAAGAGCAACAAGCTCTGCTTTTTGGGAAGTGGTGCCCAGAGGAAGGGACTGGGCCTCAAGAACAGAGTCAGCAGAGACTATAGCATAGGCCACTTGCCAGTGGCCTTGTGGGGTGCAGACAGAACTACCATCCATGAACAGAGTGAGGTCTGGGAACTGAAGTGACTGATCTGAGAGTCTGTCCCTGGGCAGAATCAGAGCCTCCACCAACTCCAGGCACGAGTGGGTAGGCCCTGCGTTAGAGGAGGGGAGAGGGAGTAGGGATGCTGGGTTAAGGGGTGGTGAAGGCTTTAGAGTTATCCTCGGGTTGTCCAGGAACAAGTGGAACTCCTGTATCCTGGAGGGGCCTAGGAGAGAGAGCATCCGATGTCCCAAGTTTGTGGACTCTTGTGAGGGAGAAGATAATGATATGGTGATGTAAGGAAAGTTTTAAAACCTCCTTGGTTAGAACAGCGGCCGCCGCTAGCACCCATAGGCAGGGTTGCCACCTCTGAACAGTGGTATTGAGCTGTTTGGAGAGGTAGGCTACCAGGCGGTGGGAGGGGCTTACCAGGTGTGTTAGGACACCCACAGCTATTCCATGGCACTCATCTGTGAATAAACAGAAGGGCTGAGAGGGGTTAGGGAGACACAGCAGTGGTGAAGACAGGAGGGTGTCGCAGAGAGCAACAAATGCCTTGCGAACCTCAGCGGGGGAGGTGAGGGGCCTCGTAGTCGTTTGTTTGGCGGCCGCATACAGAGGTTGGGCTAACAGGGTGAAGTTAGGGATTTATTGCCTGAAGTACCCCACAAAGCCCAAAAAGGACAAGATTTGGTTACCATTTTCTGGGGTGTTAGCTGCCATATAGCGTGGAGGCGGTCCATTGTCAGGGCCTTAGTGGTGGGAGTAAGGCAGACACCAAGGTAGACGAATTTAGGTTGTGTGAGTTGGGCTTTTTGGGGGGACACCTGGTATCCCCTAGAGGCCAGGAAATTGAGAAGGGTGGCTGTGTGTGTGTGGGACAGTTCCTCAGATGGGCTGCAAAGTAAGAGATCATCCATGTACTGGAAGAGGTGGCTAGGTTGGAGAGGGCAATCAGTTAGGTCAGCCGCAAGAGCCTGGCCAAAGAGGTGGGGACTGTCCTGGAAGCCCTGTGGCAAGACCATCCACGTAAGTTGTTGTGCCTGTTCCGTGTCCAGGCCCTCCCAGGTGAAAGCAAAAAGGGGGTAAGAATCTGGGTGTAGGGGGATAGTAAAGAAAGCATCCTTGAGGTCAATGACAGTGAAATCTGTTGTTTGAGGTAATATCCAAGATAAAAGAGTGTAGGGATTAGGAACCACTGGGTAGAGAGGGATCACCGACTTATTAATGAGACGGAGGCCCTGGACCAAGCGGTAGTCTCCAGAGGGCTTATGGACCGGAAGGATGGGGGTGTTATATGGAGATATATATATATATATACAGGTATGAGGAGGCCCTGAGAAAGCAAGCGAGTGATGATGGGTTTAAGGCCCTTATGATGTGTGGCTGAAATGGGGAACTGGGGTCTAGAAGGGAAGTTAGAGGGTTTTTTTTAACTATGCAAACTGGGGTGTGGTGTTGGGCTATGACTGGGGTGGGAATGTTCCACACATCGGGGTTGACTAGGTGGGGTGGGAGGGGAGGCGGCAGGTTTGAGCTGGGAAAAACAGAGACTAGAGCAATATTGGCAAGGAGTGGGGCCGCTGATTGAACCGGCAGCGTTAAAGTGGCCCTCAATTTTGAGAGGATATCCGTGCTGAGCAACGGAATGGGGCAGAATGGGACAATGAGAAAGGAGTGACTAAACATCCAATCACTGAGAGAACAAGGTAAAGCCGAGGTTTGAAGGGGGGCAGAAGGCTGGCCGTCGATACCAAAGACTGAGACCTGGGAAGGAGATAGAGGCCCCGAAAAGGAAGGCAGAACCGAATAGGTAGCCCCTGTGTTTACGAGGAACGAGACTGACTTACCCGCTACCTGGAGTAAGACCCTAGGCTTGGTGAGGGTAATTGGGGCTTGGAGTCCAGGCATTTTCAGCTTTCTGCCAGTTCAAGCAGCTCATGGAGCGGAGCAGGTGGCTCAGCCACACCCCTGTGAGGAGGCACCGGGGCTTGGCCAGGCCAAGTGCAATCCGCCTTCCAATGGCCCTTTTGTTTGCAGATAGGGCATGGATTATTTGACAGACACAGGTTAGGGCACTGCTTGGCCCAGTGGCCCTCCTGGCCACATTCAAAACAGGCTCCTGGGGGAGCTTTGTTACCCGTCTCCAGACGTTGAAAGACCCCTGTATCTTGTTGCATTGGTCGCAGGGCTGCAACCAGGGCGCGGGCTTGCGCTTTAGCGGCCTGCTGGAGGTGCTGCTGCCTAGCGGTTTTTGCATCTTCCTTATGGGCATTAAAAACCTTAAAGGCCATATTTATCAGGTCATGGACAGGGGTTTGAGGGTCATTCTCTACCTTTTTTGCCTTCTGCAGATATCAGGGGCAGATTGGGTAACCAAATGAGTAGCGAGAACGGTGGGACATGTACCCGAACAAAGCCATCCAGGCCAGCAACCTCTCAGAGAGGACAAATGAGTGCAGGAACAAGGGGGTGGGGAAGGTGGTACATGCAGTGTGAATGAGTATGTGTACTGACCGGAGAGGGGAGGGAGAGCGGCAGAAGGGGAGAGTCGGAAGGTGAAGGAGGAAGATGGGGATAGAGAGAGGGTGGAATGTACAGGGGCGGGTTGGAAGAAGGAGGAGGATTTGGAGGACAAGGGATTGGAGCAGTTAAGTTTTTCAGAAGATTTATGAGGGGGGAGGACTCCAGATCAGGTGGGAGAGGCTTGTTGTATTTGGGTGGAGGGACTGGGGCAGATGGAAGAAGGGAGGGGTCAGGAACAAGGACAGGGAAGGGGTGGGAGTATCCCTTGACCAGCAAGATTTGGGTTGTGGAATAATACTGACACAGGGAGGGACGGGGGCGCAGGAGCCAGAAGGCCTGAACATAGGGAATCTCCAACCATTTTTTACTGCATTTGCAGAAATTATTTAAATCAGTGAGGATATTAAAATTAAAAGTTCCCTTGGGGGGCCACTTGGACCCATTTTCCAGTCTATACTGAGCCCTGGCCACAGTACAGAAATGTATTAGATGTTTGCGTCGAATGTCCAGGGTTAATCCCAATTTGTCGAGATTACTGAGACGACAGCCCAGAGGCATCTTAGAATTAGATTTGGAGGGTTGGTTACCCATGTCGATTTAAATTTCCGGGGCCTGAGTCTGAAAAGGCGTCCCAATTCAGGCAAAGACCAGCCAGGCAGAGTGAAGGTCAGGATAAACAGGGAGTCCCCAGGATTTATCGCTGACCGGAACAGAGGGCTTTCCCTAGCACACCTGTGACTTCTGATAGGGAGGCCCAGAGTGGGAAAGAGAAATCGACACGGGGGGGAACTCACCTCACAAAAGTTTGAATGGAGGAATGGGTCGTAGATTCGCAGTTCGGGTAGGAGGCGTCTGGGTGGGAGGCCCCTGAGCTGGGAGGTGAGGCCTGTGTGGCTCAGTCACCTCTCGGGTTTCGGCACCAAGATGTAACATTTGGAAATACCAAAAGAGGCACAGGACAGAGGGGCAGTCTGATAAAACCAAGCGTTTACTGGGGAGAAATTCCCGGGTGAGGTCCCGTGGTCTAGAAAGATGGGCCAGGGGAGTCACGCCCAAGGAGGGGCAGGCTTGGGTTTTTAAGGGTGCTGTATTTGGGGAGGGTGTTGGGGGTGGCAGTGAAGCAGGGAGACAAAGCGTCATATCCGGCATGGGCTGGAAGTTTCTGTCTGGCCCTTCTTGGCAGCTGCCAGCAGGTTCCAGGAAGCTGGTATGTGGTTGTGGGTTTGGGATGGAGGGGTGCCTAGGGATTGCTGGGTGGAGGGGCAGATGGGGGAATGTGAGTGCTGCTTCCCCCTGAGCCTAACAGTGAGGAAACCCAGTAAGGCTTGTCTTTTTAGATTTTCCTTGGCTTCTTTGGGTTTTTTGTTCGTTTGTCTTGTTTTGAAACAATCTTGCTCTGTTATCCAAGGTAGAATGCAAAGGTGTGACCATAGCTCACTGCAGCCTCAAACTCATCCTCAAGCAATCCTCCCACCTTAGCCTCCCAAGTGGCTGGGACTGCAGATGCGTGTCACCATGACTGGTGTCCTTGGCCTCTTTCAGGTTTTCATTTTATGGGACAGGAAGGACCCTCTCTGGAATTGGAGTCTTATG
>JAPVLO010005677.1:0-28145 GCA_027257055.1 Cephalopachus bancanus | reverse complement strand
TATGTCAGTGAATTAAGTCATCTGGCTAGCCAACAGTCTAGCTGGTTAAGTCATCTAATTTAGTCAGCTGTCTAGTCAGCTGGCTAGTTAGGCAACTAGCTAGATAAGTCAGCTTGCTAGACAGCAGGCTAACTGTTCAAGTCAGCTAGTTAAGTCAGCTGGTTAGCCTGCTGGCTAGGTAGGTAGCTGTCTAGTTAAATGAGCTGGCTAATCAGCTTGCTTGCTTACGTCAGCTAGGTAAGTCAGCTGGCTAGGCAGGTGACTAGCATTTAAGTCAGCTATTTAAGTCAGCTGGCAACCAGCTGGCTAGCTAGTTAAGACAGTTCATTAAGTCTGTTGGCTATCTAGCTGGTTAGCTAGATAAACAGCTAGTCAAGTCAGATGGCTATCCATCTGGCTAGCTAGTTATTTCAGCTAGTTAAATCCGCTGGCTAGATAGGAAGCTAGCTACATAAGTCAGCTAGTTATGTCAGGTAGCTAGCTAATTCAGCTAGTTAAGTAAGCTGGCTAGCTAGCTAGCTAGGTAGCTAGCTAGTTGAGCTAGCTAGTTAAGCCAGCTGGCTAGCTAGGTAGCTAGCTGGTTAGTTCAGCTAGTTAAGTCAGGTTGCTAGCTAGTTAAGTCAGTGAGTTAACTCAGCTGGCTAGCCAGCTGCCTAGCTGTGTAGCTAGCTAATTAAGTCAACTGGCTAGCAAGTTAGCTAGCTAGTTAAGTAACCTTGTTAAGTCAGCTCACTAGCAAGCTGGATAGCTAGGTAGCTAGGTAGTTAAGTCAGCTGGCAAGACAGCAGGCTACGTAGGTAGCTAGCTAGTTGTCAGCTGCTATCCAGATGACTATCTAGGTAGCTAGGCAGTTAAGTCAGCCTGCTAGACAGCTGGCTACCTGATTAAGTCAACTAGTTAAGTCAGATCCTAGGCAGCTGGCTGGCTAGGTAGCTAATTAGTTAAGTCAGCTGGCTAGCCAGCTTGGCTAGCTTGTTAAGTCAGCTAGATTATTCAGCTGGCTTCCCAGCTGGCTGGCTACGTAGCTAGCTAGTTAAGTCAGCTGATTAGTTAGCTGGTTAGCTATTTAAGTCAGCTATTTAATTCAGCTGGCCATCCTGCTGGCTAGTTAATTAAGTCAGATAGTTAAGTCAGATTACCAGCCAGCTGGCTAGCTAGGTAGCTAGCTAGTTAAATCAGCTAGTTATCTCAGCTGGAGAACTAGGTAGCTAGCTAGTTAAGTCAGCTAGTTAAGTCAGCTGACTAGCTGGTTATGTCAGTTAGTTAAATCAGCTGGCTAGCCAGCTGCCAATGATGGTAGCTATATAGTTAAGTCAGCTGGCTAGCCAGGTGGCTAGCTAGTTAAGTCACCTAATTAAGTCAGCTCGCTTGCCTGCTGGTTAGCTAGGTAGTTAGGTAGTTAAGTCAGCAGGCAAGCCAGCGGTCTATATAGGTACATAGCTAGTTAAGTCAGTTTGCTAACCATTAGGCTATCTAGTTATATCAGCTAGTTAAGTCAGCTGGCTATCAAGCTGTCTAGGTAGGTAGCGAGCTAGTTAAGTTTGATGGCTAGCCAGCTGACTACTTCATTAAGTCAACTAGTTAAGTCAGCTGTCTAGGCTGCTGGCTAGCTAGATAGCTAGGCAATTAAGTCAGCTGGCTCTCCAGCTGGCCAGCTAGTTAAGTCAGCTAGTTTACTCAGCTGGCTAACAGGCTAAGTAGCTAGTTAAGTCAGCACGTTAAGTCAGTTGTCAAGCCAGCTGGCTAGCTAGTTAAAAAGTAGTTAAGTAAGATGGGCAGCAATCTGGCTCGCTAGATATTTCAGCTACTTAAGTCAGCTGGCTATAGTAAGCTTGCTAGTTAAGTCAGCTAAATATGTCAATGAGCTAGCTTGTTAAGTCAGCTAGTTAAGTCTACTAGTGATAAGATAGGTAGGTAGCTAGACAGCTAGGTAGCTAGCTAGTTAAATCAGCTAGTTATGGTAGCTGGCTAGGTAGGTAGCTACCTAGTTAACTCAGATACTTAAGTCAGCAGCCTAGCTAGTTAAGTCAGTTAGTTAAGTCAGCTGGCTAGCCAGCTGATTAGCAGGATAGCTAGCTAGATAAGTCTGCTGGCTGGCCAGCTGGCTACTTCTTTATATCAGCTAGTTAAGTCAGCTTGCAAGCCAGCGTTATATGTAGGTAGCTAGCTAGTTAAGTTAGCTGGCTAGCCACCTGGCTATCTAGTGATGTCCGCTAGTTAAGTCAGCTGGCTAGCCAGCTGGTTACAGAGTTAAGTCACCTCGTTATTTCAGTTTGCTAGCCAGCCCGCTAGCTACTTAAAACGCTAGTTAATTGAGATGGCTAGACAGCTGTCTGGCTAGTTATTTCAGCTAGTAAGGTCAACTGGCTAGCTAGGCAGTCAGCTAGTTAATTCAGCTAGTTATTTCAGCTAGCTAGCTAGCTAAGTCAGCTAGTTAAGTCAGCTAGCTTGCCAGATAGCTAGCTAGGATGCTAGCTAGTTATTTCAATTGGTAAAGTCAGTTGGTTTTCTAGGTAGCTAGAGAGTTAAGTCAGCTAGTTACGTCAGCTGGCTAGCTAGGTAAGTCAGCTAGTTAAGTCAGCTGGCTAACCACCTGCCTAGCTGTGTAGCTAGCTAGTTAAGTCAGCTGGCTACCTAGTTGGCTAGCTAGTTAAGTCACCTAGTTAAGTCAGCTCACTTGCCAACTGGTTAGCTAGAATGCTAGGTAGTTAAGTCAGCTGGCAAGCCAGCGAGATATGTAGGTAACAAACTAGTTAAGTCAGCTGGCTATCCAGATAGCAAACTAGGTAGCTATTCAGTTATGTAAGCCTGCTAGCAAGATGGCTAGTTAGTTAAATAACCTAGTTAAGTCAGCTGGCTAGACAGCTGGCTAACTGGGTAGCTAGCTAGTTATGTCAGCTGTCAAGCCAGCTGGCTAGCTAGTTAAGTAACCTAGTTATGTCAGCTGGCTGCACAGCTGGCTAGCTAAGTAGCTAGCTAGTTATGTCAGCTGTCCAGGAAGCTGGTTAACTAGTTAAGTCACATAGTTAAGTCAGCTGGCTAGCCAGCTGGCTAGCTAGGTAGCTTGCTACTTAAGTCAGCTGGCTAGACAGCTGGATATCTAGTTAAGTCACCTTCTTAAGTCAGCTGTCTAGCCAGCTGGCTAGCCATATAGCAAGCTAATTAATTCAGCTGACTAGCAAGCAGGCCAGCTATTTTAGTCAGCTAGTTAAGTCAGCTGGTTTCCCAGCTGGCTAGCTAGGTAGCAAACTAGTTAAGTCAGTTGGCTAGCCAGCTGGCTAGTTATTTAAGTCAGCTACTTAATTCATCTGGCTTCCCAGCTGGCTAGCTAGGTACATAGATTGTTAAGTCAGCTGGCTAGCCTCCAGGCTAGCTAGTGTTGTCAGCTACTTAAGTCAGATTGCTATATAGCTGTCTAGTTAGGTAGCTAGCTAGTTAAATCTGCTGGATAGTCAGCTAGAGACTTTGTTAAGTCAGCTAGTTAATTTAGCTGTCTAGGCTGCTGGCTAGCTAGTTAGCTAGGTAATAAAGTCACCTGGCTAGACAGCTGACCAGCTCGATAAGTCAGCTAGTTTTTTCAGCTGGCTAATCAGCTGGCTAGCTAGTTATGTAAGCTCGATAAATCAGTTGTCTAGCCAGCTTGCTATCGAGTTAAAAAGCTTGTTACATGAATATGTAGCCATCTGGCTTGCTAGTTATTTCATCTAGTTAAGTCAGCTGGGTAGCTAGGCAGCTAGTCAAGTCAGCTTGATATGTCACCTACCTAGCTAGTTAACTCAGATAGTAAAGTCAGCTACCTATATGAGAGCTAGCTAGCTAGCAGCAAGTTGAATCAGCTAGTTCAGTCAGCTGGCTAGCTAGGTAGCTAGCTAGTTAAGTGAGCTATTTAAGTCAGCTGGGTAGCTAGTTAAGTTAGTTAGTTAAGTCAGCTAGAGAGCCAGCTGCCAAGCAGGATAGCTAGCTTAAAATCAGCTGGTTAGTCAGCTGGGTAGCTAGTTAATTCACGTACATAACTCTGCTCGCTGTCCAGCAGGATAGCTAGTTAGTTAGGTATTTAAGACAGCTGGCAAGCCAGTGAGCTAAGTAGGTAGGTTGCCAGTTAAGTCAGCTGGATAGCCATCCGTGGTCTATTTATGTCAGCTAGTTAAGTCAGCTAGCTAGCCAGCTGTCTAGCTAGGTAGCTAGCTAGTTAAGTCGGCTGGCTAGCCAGCTGTCTACTTCGTGAAGTCAGCTGGGTAAGTCAGCTGGCTAGCTGCTGGCTAGCTATGTAGCTAGGCAATTAAGTCATCTGGCTAGCCAGCTGGCTAGCTAGATAGCTAGCTAATTATGTCAGCTGTCTAGTCTGCTTTCTAGCTAGTTAAGTCACCTAGTTAAGTCAGCTGACTGGCCAGCTGGCTAGCTAGGTAGCTTGGTAGTTAAGTCAGCTGGATAGACAGTTGGCTAGCAAATAAGTCACCTAGTTAATTCAGCTAGATAGCCAATTGACTAGCTATGTAGCAAGCTAGTTAATTCAACTGGCTAGTTAGCAGGACAGCTAGTTAAGGCAGCTATTTAAATCAGCTGGCTAGCCAGCTCTCTAGCTAGGTAGTGACATAGCTAAGTCAGTTGCCTAGACAGCTGGCTAGATAATTAAGTCAGCTAGTTAAGTCACTTGCTATCCAGGTGGCTAGAGAGGTAGAGAGCTACTTAAGTCAGCTGACTAGCCAGCTTGCTAGCTAGGTAGCTATCTAGTTATGTCAGCTGCCTAGCCAGCCAGCTAGCTAGTTTAGTCACCTAGCTATGTCAGCTGACTAGTCATCTGGCTCCCTAGGCAGCCTGGTAGTTAAGTCAGCTGGCTAGACAGCTGGCTAGCTAGATAAGTCATCTAGTTAATTCAGCTGGATAGCCAGATGGCTAGCAATGTAGTAAGCTAGTTAATTAAACTGGCTAGAAAGCTGCCACTAGGTAAGACAGCTAGTTAAGTCAGCTGACTAGCCATCTGGCTGACTAGTTAGTGACCTAGTTAAATCAGTTGGCTAGCCAGCTGGCTAGATAATTAAGTCAGCTAGTTATGTCTGCTGGCTATCCAGGTGGCTAGAGAGTTAGAGCGCTAGTTAAGTCAGCTGGCTAGCCAGCTGGATAACTAGTTAAGTCAGCTAGTTTAGTCACCTGGCTGGTGAGCCGCCTAGCTCATTAATCAACTAGTTAAGTTAAGTGGCTAACCAGTTGGATACTAGTTATGTCACCTCGTTAAGCCAGTTGGCTGAGACATTTCCCTAGCTAGTTAAAAAGCTAGTTAATTAAGATGGCCAGACAGCAGGCTAGCTAGTTATTTCAGCTAGTTTAGTCAGCTGGCTAGGTAGGTAGCTAGCTAGTTAAATCAGCTAGATATGTCAGCTAGCTAGCTTGTTAAGTCAGCTAGTTAAGTTGGCTTTCTAGCAAGATATCTAGCTATGTAGCCAGCTAGTTATTACAGCTAGTAAATTCAGCTGACTAGCTAGGTAGCTAGCTAGTTAAGTCAGCTAGTAAAGTCAGCTGGCTAGCAAGTTAAGTCAGCTAGTTAAGTCAGCTCTCTAGCCAGTTTCCTAGTAGGATAGCTAGCTAGTTAAGTCATCTGGCTAGCCAGCTGGGTAACTAGTTAAGTCACCTAGTTAACTCTGCTCGCTAGCCAACTTGTTAGCTAGGTAGCTAGGTAGTTAAGTCAGCTGGTAAGCCAGTGGTCTACATCGTAGCTATCTAGTTAAGTCAACTGGCTAGCCACCTGGCTAACTAGAGTTGTCTGCTAGTAAAATCAGCTGGCTAGCCAGCTGGCTAACTAGTTATGTCAGCTAGTTGAGTCAGGTGGCTAACCAGCTGGCTAGCTGTTTAAGTCAGCTCGTTAATTTAAGTGGCTATTTAACTGGCTAGCTAGGTAGCTCGCTAGTTAAGTCAGCTGGCTACCAGCTGACTAGTTGGTTATGCCAGCTAGTTAAGTCAGCTCGATAGCCACCTGACTAGGTCAGTAGATAGCTACTTAAGTCAGCTAGTTCAGTCACCTTGCTAGCAAGTTAGGTCAGCTAGTTAAGTCAGGTCTCTAGCCAGTTGCCTAGTAGGATAGCTAGCTAGTTAAGTCATCTGGCTAGCCAACTGGCCAGCTAGTTAAGTCACCTAGCTAACTCCACTCACTAGCCAAATTGTTAGCTAGGTAGTTAAAGTCAGCTGGTAAGCCAGTGGTCTACATAGGTAGCTATCTAGTTAAGTCAGCTGGCTGGCCACCTGGCTACCTAGAGTTGTCCACTAGTTAAATCAGCTGGCTAGCCAGCTGGCTAACTAGTTATGTCAGCTAGTTGAGTCAGGTGGCTAACCAGCTGGCTAGCTGTTTAAGTCACCTAGTTAATTTAAGTGGCTAGCCAACTGGCTGGCTAGGTAGCTCGCTAGTTAAGTCAGCTGGCTAGCCAGCTGACTAGTTTGTTAAGTCAGCTAGTTAAGTCAGCTCGATAGCCACCTGACTAGGTCTGTAGCTAGATAATTAAGTCAGCTGGCTTGTCGGCTGGGTAGCTAGTTAAGTCAGTGTGTTAAGTGTGCTGAATAGCCGGATGGCTAGCTAAGTGGCTAGCTAGTAAAGCCAGTTGGCTAGCCGGATGTCTATCAAATTAAGTCAGCTAGTTAAGTCAGCTGGTTAGATGGCTGGGTAGGTACACGGCTGGCAAGTTAAGCCACCTTGTTAGTAGGTTGGTCAGGTAGGTGGCCAGCTAGTTAAGCCGGCTGGCTAGCTGTCTGACAAGCAGAGTGTCTGGCAAGTTAAGCCGCCTGGCATTCCCAATGTCCAGCCTGCCGGCTGGCTACTTAAACCAGCTAACTAGCCAGGTGGCCAGCCAGCTAGCTAGCTAGCCAGATGCCTAGCCAGCTAGCCAGCCAGGTAGCTAGCGACTTAAGACAGGTGGCTAGCTGTGTCGCCAACCAGGTAGATAGCTAGTTAAATCAGCTGGCTAGCCAGCTAGCCTGCCAATTATTAGTGAGCTAGTTAAGTCAGCTAGCTATCCAGCTAGCTAGTTTAGTGAGCTAGCAAGTCAGCTAACTATTCATGTACCTAGTTAAGTCAGCTATCTAGTCAGGTTGCTAGTCAGCTAGCTAGATAAGTCAGCTAGCTAGTCAGCTAGCTAGTCACCTAGATAGTTAAGTCAACTAGCAAATCAGCTACTTACTTAGCTAACTAGTCATCTTGCAACTCAGCTAGCTGGTGAGCTAACCAGTGGGCTCCCTTACTTTCCATCAGGTCAGCTAAATAGTAGGCTCCCTAGCCTGCCAACTGGTCAGCAAACTAGTTGTCTCGCATGCCAGCCAACAGGTCAACTAACTTGTTGGCTTGCTCACAGGCCAACAGGTCTGCTAACTAGTCAGCTTGCTCGCCAACCAACTAGTTAAGTCAGCTCACTGGTTGGCTCACTTTCTGGCCTACTAGTTACGGCAGTGCATGTGTCGGCTCTCTCCCCAGCAGACTAGTTAATTCAGCTGACCAATCGGCCATCTCACTGGCCAACTAGTTACGTCAGCTCACTTGTCTGCTCACTCGCCGGCCGACTAGTTAAGTCAGCTAACCTTTTGGTCTACAAGCCGGCCAACTAGTTAAGTCAGCTAACCAATTGGCTGACTAGTGGGCCAACTTGTCAGCCGACAAGTTAGGTCTGCTAAATAGATGGCCGACTAGTTAGGTCAGCTAACTAGTCGGCGAACTAGTCGGCCGACTAATTAGGTGAGCAAACTACCCAGGCAAATACTTACCCGAAGTAACTATTGGGCCAACTAGTCAGCCAACTATTTAACCAAGCTAAATAGTTGACCGATTAGTCACACAACATGTTAAGCCAGCTAACAAGTTGGCCGAGTAGTTAGCCAATGTTTTAAATCAGCTACCTAGTTGGCAGACTCGTCAGCCAACAAATTAAGTCACCAACTAACTCGTTAACCAACTAGTTAAGTCAGCTATTTGACTCGTTTACCAACTAGTTAAAACAGTTATCTAACTCATTAACCAACTCATTAATTCAGCTAGCTATCTCATTAGCCAGCTAGTTAAGTCAGTTAGCTAAGTGAGCTAGCTAACTGGCTAGCTAGCTAAGTAAGTTAGCTAAGTCACCAAGCTCAATAGTTAGCTAATTATTTGTCAGCTACTTAAGTCTGCTACCTAAATAGTTAGCAAATTAATTAAGTCAGCTCATTATTCAGCTATATAAATAGTTAGCTAACTATTTAATTCAGGTAGTTAAGTCAGCTAGCTAACTAGTAAAGTCAGCCAGTTCAGTCAGATAGCTAAGTAGTTGTCAGCTAGCTAAGACAGCTAGTTAAGTCAGCTTATAGTTTAGTCAGCTGTATAAGACAGCTAGCTAGTTAGCTAATGGGTTAAGTCAGCAGGTTGAGTCAGGTAGTTAGCTAGTTAACTAATGGGTTGAGTCAGCTGGTTGAGTCACCTAGCTAGCTGGTTAGCAAACGGGTTGAGTCAGCTGGTTGAGTAGGCTAGCTAGCTAGTTAGTCTAACGAGTTAAGTCAGCTGGATGGTCAGCTAGCTAGCTAGAGAGTTAATGAGTTAAGTCAGCAATGATAGCTGCCACTCAAGCTAACGAGTAAATAATATTATGTCACTAAGCTAGCACTGTTAATATAACTATTAAACTAACTAGTTATCTAGCTGGTTAAGTCAGCTAGCTATCAAGGCAGCTTACTATTTAAGTCAGCTTGTTAGGTAGGTAGCTATCTAGTTACCTAAGTATTTAAGTCAGCTGACTAACTAGGTAGCTAGCTAGTTAGCTAATTATTTAAGTCAGCTGTCTAGCTAGGTAGCTGCTAGTGAAGTCAGCTACTTAAGTCAGCTGGCTAGCCAGTTAGCTAGCTAGGTAGTGAGCTAGTTAAGTCAGTTGGCTAGCCAGCTGGCTAGCTGGTTAATTAAGCTAGTTACAACAGCTGGCCAGCCAACTGGCTAGGTAGGTAGCTAGCTAGTTAAGACAGCTAGATAGCTACCTGGCTAGCTAGTGATGTCAGCGAATTAAGTCAGCTGGCTAGACAACTGGCTAACTGGTTTAGTCAGCTAGTTTAGTCAACTGTCTAGCCAGCTGGCTAGGTAGGTAGCTAACTAGACAAGTCAGCTTGCTAGCCAGCATGATAGTTGTTCAAGTCAGGTAGTTAAGTCAGCTGACTAGCCTGCCTGCAATGTAGATAGCTAGCAAGTTAAGTGAGGTGGCTAGCCAGCTTGCTAGCTTAAGTCAGCTAGGTAAGATAGTTGGCTAGCCTGCTGGCTAGATAGGTAGCCAGCTAGTTAAGTCAGCAGGCTAGCCAGCTGACTAGCTGGATAAGTCAGCTCGTTAAGTCAGCTGGCAACCAGCTGGCTAGCAAGTTATGTCAGATAGTTAAAACAGCTGGAAACCAGCTGGCTAGTTAGTTAAGTCAGCTCATTAAGACAGTTGGCTATCCGTGTTGTAAGCTAGTTAAAAAGCTAGTTAAGTCACATGGCTAGCCATCTGGCTAGATAGTTATTTAACCTAGTTAAGTCAGCAGGCTAGCTAGAAAGCTACCTATATTTGTCAGCTAGTTATGGCAGCTAGGTAGCTAGTTAAGTCAGCTAGTTAAGTCAGCTGGCTAGGTAGATATCTTGCTACATAGCTAGCTAGTTAAGCCAGGTAGATAAGCCAGCTGGCTAGCTAGGGAGCTAGCTGCTTATGTCCGCTAGTTAAGTCACCTTGTCACCTTAAGTCAGCGAGTTAAGTCAGCTGATAGTCAGCTGCCTGTCTGGGTCGCTACCTATTAAGTCAGTTGGCTAGCCAGTTAGATAGCCAGTTAAGTAACCTAGTTAAGTCAGCTCACTAGCCAGCTGATTACCTAGGTACCTAGGTAGATAAGTCAGCTGGAAAGCCAGCGGGATATATAGGTAGCTAGCTGGTGAAGTCAGCTAGCTATCCAGCTGGCTAGCTAGGTACCTAGGCAGTTGAGTCAGCCTGCTATCCAGCAGGCTAGCTAGTTAAGTCACCTAGTTAAGTGAGCTGACTAGACAGCTGGCTAGCTAGGTAGCTAGATAGTTAAGTCAGTTGTCGAGCCTGCTGACTAGCTAGGTAAATCACCTAGTTAAGTCAGCTGGCTTACCAGCTGGCTAGCTAGATAGCTTGCTAATTTCGTTAGCTGGCTAGACAGAAATCTAGTTAGTTAAGTCACCTACTTAAGTCAGCTGTCTAGCCAGTTGGCTAGCTATATAGCAAGCTAGTTAATTCAGCTGACTAGCAAGCAAGCAGCTATTTAAGTCAGCTTGTTAAGTTAGCTGCCTAGCCAGCTTTCTAGCTAGGCAGCAAGCTACTTAAGTCAGTTGGCTAGCTAGATGGCAAGCTAATTAAGTCAGCTAGGTAAGTCAGTGGGCTAGCCAGCTAGCTAGCTAGGTAGACAGCTAGTTATGTCAGCTGTCTAGCCAGCTGGCTAACTAGTTAATTCAGCTGGTTGTGTAAGTTGGCTAGCCAGCTGGCTACAAGTTAAGTCAACTAGTTATGTCAGCTGGCTAGCCAGCTGGCTAGCTAGGTAGGAAGCTAGTTAAGTCAGCTGGCAAGCAAGCTGGCTAGCTATTTACGTCAGCTAATTAATTCAGTTGGCTTCCCCACTAGGAGGCTAGGTAGCTAACTACTTAAATCTTCTGACTAGCAAGCTGGCTAGCTGGTTGTGTAAGCTAGTTAATTCAGCTGGACAGGTAGCCTGCTTGCTAATTAAGTCAGGTAGTTAAGTCAGAGGGCCAGTCAGCTGGCTAGCTAGTTAAGTCACCTAGTTAAGTCAGCTGGCCAGCCAGCTGGCTAGCTAGGTAGCTAGCTAGTTAAGCAGCTAGTTAAATCAGCTGGTTATCTAGGTATCTAGCTAGTTAAGCCAGTTAGTTCAGTCAGTTGGCTAGCCAGCTACCTAGCTGGGTACCCAGCTAGTTAACTCAGCTGGCTAGCCAGCTGGCTAGCTTGTTAAGTCACGTAGTTAAGTCAGCTCACTGGCCAGCATGTTAGCTAGGTAGTTAGGTAGTTAAATCAGGTCACAAGCCAGAGGGCTATGTAGGTAAGTAGCTAATTAAGTGTGCTGGCTAGCCATCAGGCTATCTAGTTATGTCAGCTAGTTAAGTAAGCTGGCTATCAAGCTGTCTAGCTAGGTAGGTAGCTAGTTAAGTCTGCTGGCTAGCCAGCTGGCTACTTCGTTTAGTCAGCTAGTTAAGTTTGCTGGCTGGGTTGCTGGCTAGCTAGGTAGCTAGGAAATTAAGTCAGCTGGCTATCCAGCTGGACAGCTGGTAAAGTCAGCTAGTTTAGTCAGCTGGCTAACCAGCTGTCTGTCTAGCTAGTTAAGTCAGCTGATGAAGGCTGTTGTCTAGTCAGCTGGATAGCTAGTTAAAAAGCTGGTTACATCAGATGGGTAGCCAGATGGCTCACTAGTTATTTCAGCTAGTTATGTCAGCAGGCTAGCTAGGCAGTTAGGGAATTAAGTCAGCAGGCTAGCTAGTTAAATCAGCTAGTTAAGACAGCTAGATAGCCAGCTTGCTATCTGGGTAGCTAGCTAGTTATGTCAGCTGTCTAGCCAGCTGGCTAGCTAGTTAACTCACCTAGTTAAGTCAGCTGAGAAGGCAGCTGGCTAGCTACGTAGCTTGCTAGTTAATTCAGCTGGCTAGATAGCTGGCTAGAAATATAAGTCACCTAGTTAATTCAGCTGGATAGCCAGCTGGCTAGCTATGTAGCAAGCTAGTTAATTCAATTGGCTAGAAAACAGGTCAGCTATTTAACAGAGCTAGTTAAGTCAGCTGGCTAGCAACCTTGCTGGCTAGTTAGTGACCTAGTTAAGTCAGTTGGCTAGCCCGCAGTCTAGTTAATTATATCAGCTAGATAAATCAGCTTGCTATCCAGGTGGCTAGAGAGGTAGAGAGCTAGTTAAGTCAGCTGCCTAGCCGCCTGGATATCTAGTTATGTTAGCTAGTTTAGTCACCTGGCTGGCCAGCTGCCTAGCTCATTAATCTACCAGTTAAATAAGCTGGCTAACCAGCTGTCTAGCTATTTAGGTCACATAATTAAGAAAGTTGGCTAGCCAGCTCGCTAGCTAGTTAAAAAGCTCCTTAAGTCAGATGGCTAGACAGCTGACTAGTTATTTCAGCTAGTTAAATGAGCTTGCTAGCTAGGTAGATAGCTAGTTAAGTCAGCTAGTTATATCAGCTAGCTAGCTAGTTAACTCAGCTAATTAACTCACCTAGATAGGTAGTTAGCTAGATAGGTAGCTAGCTAGTTATTTTAGCTAGTAAAGTCAGCTGTCTAGGTGAGCAGCTAGCTAGTTAACTCAGCTAGTTAATTCAGCTGGCTAGCCAGCTGCCTTGCTGGATAGCTAGCTTGTTAAGTCAGCTGGCTAGCCAGCTGGCTAACTAGTTAATTCACCTAGTTAAGTCAGCTCGCTAGCCAGCTATTTAGCTAGTTAGCTAGGTAGTTAAGTCAGCTAGCAAGCCAGCGGGATATGTAGGTAGCAAGCTTTTTAAGTCAGCTGGTTAGCCACCTGTCTAGCTAGTGATGTCTGCTAGTTAATTCAGCTGGCTAGCCAGCTGGCTATCTAGTTATATCAGCTAGTTGTGTCAGCTGGCTAGCCAGCTGGCTAGCTGGTTCTATCAGCTAGTTAATTCAAGTGGCCAGACAACTGGCTAGCTAGGAAGCTCGCTAGTTAAATCAGCTGGCTAGCCAGCTGGCTAGCTTGTTAAGTCAGGAAGTTAAGTCAGCTGGCTATCCAATTGGCTAGGTAGGTAGCTAAGTAATTAAGTCAGTTGGCTAGCCAAGTGGCTAGCTAGTTAATTCAGCAATTTAAGTGAGCTAGCTAGCCAGCTGGCTAGCTAGGTGGCTAGCTAGTTAAGCCAGTTGCCTAGCTGAATGCCTATCTAGTTAAGTCAGCTAGTTAAGTAAGCTTGTTAGCCGGCAGGCTAGCTAGGTGTCTGGCAAGTTAAGCTGGCTGGTTAGCAGGCTGGTCAGATATGTGGCCCACTAGTTAAGCCATCTGGCTAGCCAGCTGACCAGCAGGGTGGCTGGCTAGTTAATCCAGCTGGCTATCTGACTGTCCACCACTTGGATGTCTATTTAAGCTGGCTGGCTAGCCACCTAGTCAGCCCACTAGATAGCTAGCTGGCTGTCTAGCCAGCTAGCCATCCAGGTAGCTAGCTAGTTAAGCCAGCTGGCTAGCCGTGTAGACAACCAGTTAACTAGCTCCTTAAGTCAGCTGGCTAGCCAGCTATCCAGCAAAGTAGCTAATCAGCTAGTTAAGTCAGCTAGCTAGTTAAGTAAGCTAGCAACACAGCTAACTATTCAGCTAGCTAGTGGAGTCAGCAAGCTAGACAGTTATATAGCTTGTTTGCTAGCTAGTTATGTCAGCTAGATAGCCAGCTAGCTAGTCACCTAGCTAGTTAAGTCAGCTAGCAAATCAGCTATTTACTTAGCTAACTAGTTGGCTGGCAACTCAGCTATCTGGTCAGATAACTAGTGGGCTCACTCGCTTTCCATCAGGTCAGCTAATTAGTCGGCTCGCTCACCTGCAAACCAGTGAGCAAACTAGTCGACTCACTCGGCATCCAACAGGTCCACTAAATTGTCAGCTGGCTCAAAGGCCAACAGGTCAGCTAACTAGTCGGTTTGCTCACCAGCTGAGTAGTTTAATCAGCTCAATGGTCAGCTCGCTCGCTGGCCAACTAGTTAAAGCAGTTCACATGTCGGGTCACTCGCAGGCCGACTAGTTAAGTCAGCTCACTGGTTGGCTAACTTGTCAGCTGACTAGTTAACTCTTGTGACCATTTGGTTCACTCACTAGCCGACTAAAGTCAGCTGACCAGTCAGCTCACTCGCTGGCTGACTAGTTAAGTCAGCTGACCAGTCGGCTCACTCGTTGGGCTGACTAGTTAAGTCAGCTCACCTGTGGGCTCACACGCCGACTGACAAGTTTAGTAAGCTAACCGGTCGGCAAAATAGCCGGCCAACTATTTAAGTCAGCTAACCAACTAGTCAGTCAAGTGGTCAGCTGACAAGTTAGGTCAGCTAACTTGTGGACCGACTAGTTAGGTCAGCTAAATAGACGGCCAACTTGTCAGCCGACTAGTTAGGTCACCAAATTAGCCAGCCAACTAGTTAAATGAGCTAACTTGTGGGTCAACTCGTCAGTCAACTAATTAACACAGCTAACTACTCGGCCGACTAGATGGCCAACTTGTGAAGCCAGCTAACAAGTCAGCCGAGTAGCCAGCCAACGTGTTAAACCAGATAAGTAGTCATCCGCATTGTCAGCCAACAAGTTAAGTAACCTAGCTAACTCGTTACACAACTAATTAAGACTTCTAGTTAACTCATTTACCAAATAGTTAAAACAGTTAACTAATTCATTAACCAACTCATTAAGTATTTAATTCAGGTAAAATCAGCTAGCTTACTAGTTAAGTCAGTCAGTTAAGTCAGCTACCTTAGTAGTTAAGTCAGCTAGCTAAGTCAGCTTAAGTCAGCTATCTAATTTAGTCAGCTGGTTAAGACAGCTAGCTAGGTAGTTAGCTAACGGATTAAGTCAGCAGGTTGAGTCAGGTAGTTAGCTAGTTAACTAATGGATTAAGTCAGCTGGTTGAGTCAGCAGGCTAGCTAGTTAGCAAAAGGGTTGAGTTAGCTGTTTGAGTAGGCTAGCTAGCTAGTTAGCTAACAAGTTAAATCAGCTGGATTAGACAGCTAGCTAGCTAGTTAGCTAACGAGTTAAGTCAGCTGGTTGAGTCAGTTAGCTAGCTCATTAGCTAACGAGTTAAGTCAGATGATTAAGTCAGCTAGCTAGAATGTTAGATAACGAGTAATCTAACTACATAGCCATCTGGTTAATCAGCTAGCTAGCTAGGTAGCTAACTATTTAAGTCATTGTGTTAGCTAGGTAGCTAGGTAATTAGCTAATTTCTTAAGTCAGCTGGCTGGCTAGGTAGCTATCTAGTTAGCTAACTATTTAAGTCAGCTGGGCAGCTAGGTAGTTAGCTTGTTAAGTCAGCTAGTTAAGTCAGCTGGCTAGCCAGCTGGCCATCTAGATAGAGAGCCAGTTACATCACTTGGCTAGCTGGTTAATTCAGCAGTTAAGAGAGCTGACAAGCCAACTGGCAATGTAGGTAGCTAGCTAGTTAAGTCAGCTGTATAGCTACCTGGCTAGCTAGTGATGTCAGTGAGTTAAATCAGCTGGGTAGTCAACTGGGTAGCTGGTTAAGTCAGCTAGTTTAGTCAGCATTCTAGCCACCTGGCTAGGTAGCTATCTAGCTAGATAAATCAACTTGCTGGCCAGCAGGCTAGCTGTTCAAGTCAGCTAGTTAAGTCAGCAAGCTTGCCTGCTGGCTAGGTAGGTATCTAGCTAGTTAATCGAGCTGGCCAGCCATCTTGCTAGGTAAAGTCATCTGGGTAAATCATCTGGCTAGCCAGGTGGCAAGACAGGTAGCCAGCTATTTAAGGCAGCTGTCTAGCCAGCTGACTTGCTGGTTAAGTCAGCTAGTTAATTCCCCTGGCAACCAGCTATCTAGCTAGTTAAATCAGCTCAGTAAGTCAGTTGGCTCTCCAGCTGGTTAGCTAGGTAAAAAGTTAGTTAAGTCAGATGGCTAGTCATAAGTCCAGCTAGTTATTTCAGCTAGTTAAGTCAGCTGGCTAGATTGGATGACAGATATGTAGCTAAGTCAGCTGACAAACCAGTGGGCTATGTAGGTAGCTAGCTAGTTATTCAGCTGGCTATCCAGCTGGCTAGCTAGGTAGCTAGGCAGTTAAATCAGCCTGCTAGCCAGCTGGCTAGCTAGTTATGTTACCTTGTTCAGTCAGCTTGCTTGACAGCTGGGTAGCTAGGTAGCTAGATGGTTAAGTCAACTGCCTAGCCTGCTGGCTAGATAGTTAATTCACCTAGTTAAGTCAGCTGGCTAGCCACCTGGTTAGATATATAGCAAGATAGTTAATTCAGCTGACAATCAGGCCAACTATGTAAGTCAGCTAGTTATGTCAGGTGGCTTGACAGCAGACTAGCCAGGTAGTGAGATAGTTAACTCAGTTGGCTAGCCAGATAGCTAGCTAAATAAGTCAGCTAGTTAATTCAGCTGGCTGGCCAGCTAGCTAGCTAGGTAGAGAGCTTGTTAGGTCAGCTGTCTAACCAGCTGGCTCACTAGTTAAGTCATCTAGTTGAGTCAGCTGTCTAGCCAGCTCGCTGGGTGGTTAAGTCAAGTAGTTAAGTCAGCTGGCTAGCCAGTGGCTAGCTAGGTAGCAAGCTAGTTAAGTCAGCTGGTTAGCAAGCGGGATAGCTCGTTAAGTCATCTAGTTAATTCAGTTGGATTCCCAGCTGGCTAGCTAGGTAGCAAGCTAGTTAAGTCAGCTGTGTAGCCAGCTAACCAGCTAGTTGACAGATAGTTAATTCAGCTCGCCATCCAGCTGGCTAGCTAGTTAAGTCTGCTGTCCAGCCAGATGGCTAGCTGGTTAAGTTAGCTAGTTAAGTCATCTGGCCAGCCAGCTTTCTAGCTAGGTAGCTAGATAGTTAAGTCAGCCAGTCAAGTCAGCTGGCTAGCAAGGTAGCTAGCTAGTTAAGACAGCTAGATAAGGCAGCTGGCTAGCTAATTAAATCAGTTAGTTAAGTCAGCTGCTTAGCCAGCAGCCTAGCAGGGTAGCTGGCTAGTTTTGGCAGCTGGCTAGCCAGCTGGTTAGCTAGTTAAGTAACCTAGTTAAGTCAGCATGCTGGACAGCAGGTTAGCTAGGCAGAGAGGTAGTTAATTCAACTAGCAAGCCAGTGTATTAGGTAGGTAGCTAGTTAAGTCAGCTGGCTAGCCATCAAACTATCTAGTTATGTCAGCTAGTTAAGTCAGCTGGCTATCTAGCTGACTAGCCAGGTAGTTAGCTAGTTAAGTCTGCTGGCTAGCCAGCTGGCTACTTTGTTGTCAGCTAGTTAAATCAGATGGCTAGGCTGCTGGCTACATATGTAGCTCGGCAATTAACTCAGCTGGCAAGCCAGCTGGACAGCTAGTTAAGCCAGCTAGTTTAGTCATCCGTCTAACTAGCTGGCTATCTAGTTAAGTCAGCTCATTTACTCAGTTGTCTAGCCAGCTGGCTAGCTGGTTAAAAAGCTAGTTACAGCAGATAGGTAGCGTGCTGGCTCACTAGTTATTTCAGCTAGTTAACTCCTCTGGCTCGCTAGAAAGTTAGCTAGTTAAGTCAGCTAGATATGTCAGCTAGCTAGATAGATAAGTCAGCTAGTTAAGTCATCTAGCTACATGATAGCTAGCTAGGTAGCTAGCTAGGTAATACAGCTAGTTTAGTCAGCTGGATAACTAAGTAGCTAGCTAGTTAAGTCAGCTAGTTAACTTAGCTTGCTAGCTAGTTAAGTCAGCGAGTTAAGTCAGCTGGCTAGCCAGCTGCCTAGCAGAATAGCTAGCAAGTTATGTCAGCTGGCTAGTCAGTTAGCTAGCTATTTAAGTCACCTAGTTAAGTCAGCACGCTGGACAGCAGGTTAGCTAGGTGGTCAGACAGTTACGTCAGCTGACAAGCCAGTGGGCTATGTAGGTATGTAGATAGTTAAGTCAGCTGGCTAGCCATCAGGTGTCTACTTATGTCAGCTAGATAATTCAGCTGGCTATTCACCTGTCTAGCTAGGTAGCTAGCTAGTTAAGTCTGCTGGCTAGCCAGCTGGCTATTTGTTAAGTCAGCTAGTTAAGTCAGCTGGCTAGCCTGCTGGCTAGCTAGGTAGCTAGGCAAATAATTCAGCTGGCTAGCCAGCTGGTTAGCTAGTTATTTCAGCTAGTTAAGTCAGCTGGCAAGCCAGCATGCTAGTTAGGTAACTAGCTAGTTATGTCAGCTGTCTAGTCAGCTGGCTAGAAAGTTAAGTGACCAAGTTAAGTCAGCTCACTAGCCAGCTGGCTAGGTAGGTAGCTTACCAGTAATGTCAGCTAGCTAGACAGCTTGCTAGCAAGATAAGTCACCTAGCTAATTCAGCTGGATAGCCAGCTGGATAGCTATGTAGCAAGCTAGTTAATTCAACTGGATATAAAGCAGGACAGCTAGTTAAAACATCTAGTTAAGTCAGATGGGTACACATCTGGCTACCTAGGTAGTGACCTAGTTCAGTCAGGTGGATATCCAGCTGGCTAGCTAGTTAGTTAGCTAGTTATGTCAGCTGTCCAACCAGCTTGCTAGTTAATTAAGTCAGCTAGTTAAGTCAGCTGTCTTGCCAGCTGGCTAGCTAGGTAGATAATCAGTTAAGTCAGCTGGATAGCCAGCTAGATAGCTAGTTATGTTACCTAGTTAATTCATCTGGCTACACAGCTGGTTAGCTAGATAGCTAGCTAGTTATGTAAGCTCTCCAGCCAGCTTGCTAGCTATTTAAGTCAGCAAGTTAAGTCAACTGGCTTTCCAGCTGGCTAGTTAGGTAGTGAACTAGTTAAGTCGGTTGGCTAGCCAGCTGGGTAACAATTTAAGTCAGCTAGATAATTCAGCTGTCTTCCCAGCTGGCTAGCTAGGTAGCTAGGTAGTTAAATCAACTGGTTAGCCACCAGGCTAGCTAGTGTTGTCAGCTAGATATGTCAACTGGCTAGATAGCTGGCTAACTAGTTAAGTCAGCTAATTAATTCTGCTGGCTAACCAGCTGGCTAGCTGGTTAAGTCAGCTAACTAATTCAAGTGGCTAGCCAACTGGCTAACTAGGTCACTCGCTAGTTTAGTCAGCTGACTAGCCAGTTGGCTACCTGGTAAAGTCAGCTGGTTAAGTCAGCTGGCTAGCCACCTGGCTAGGTAGTTAGCAAGGTAATTAAGTCAGCTGGCTAGTCGGATGGACACCTATTTAATTCAGCGTGTTAAGTGAGTTGGCTAGCTAGGAGGCTAGCTAATTAAGCCAGCTGGCTAGCCAGATGGCTATCTAGTTAAGTCAGCTAGTTAAGTCAGTTAGTTAGCCGGCGGGCTAACTAGGTGGCTGGCAAGTTAAGCCGGCTGGTTAGCAGGCTTTTCAGGTAGGTGGCCAGCTAGTTAAGATGGCTGGCTAGCCAGCTGACCAGCAGAGTGGACGGCTAGTTAAGCCGGCTGGCTATCTGACTGCCCAGCCAGCAGGCTGCCTATTTAAGCTGGCTGGCTAGCCAGCTTGCCAGCCAATTAGCTAGCTAGTTAAGCCAGATGGCTAGCAGTCTAGCCAAACATGCAGCTAGCTACTTAAGTCAGCTGGCCAGCCAGCTATCCAGCAGCTTGCAAGTCAGCTAGTAAAGTCAGCTACCAATCCACCTAGCTAATTAAGTCAGCTAGCAACTCAGCTAACTATTCAGCTAGCTACTTAAGTCAGCTAGCTATTCAGCTTGCTACTCAGTCAGCTAGCTGGTCAACTAGATAGTTAAGTCAGCTATCCAGCTAACTACCTAGTTAGCTAGCTAGTTAAGTCAGCTAGATAGACAGCTAGATAACTTATTTGCGATTTAGTTATGTCAGCTAGATAGCCAGCTAGCTAGTTAAGTCAGCTAGCAAATCAGCTAGTTATTTAGCTAACTAGTCAGCTATCAATTCAGCTAGCTGGTCAGCTAACTAGTGGACTCACTCACTTTCCATCAGGTTAGCTTATTAGTTGGCTCTCTCGCCTGCCAACCGGTCAGCAAACTAGACGTCTCGCTCGCCAGCCAACATGTCACCTAACTTGTCGGCTCACTCACAGGCCAAGAGGTTAGCTAGCTAGTCGGCTTGCTTGCCAGCTGACTAGTTAAGTCACCTCACCAGTCAGCTCGTTCACCACCTGACTAGTTAATCAACTCGCCCATCACATCACTCGCTGGCTGACTAGTTAATTTGGCTGACAGGTCGGCTCACTTGTCAGCCTACTAGTTAAGTCCTCTGACCATTCGGCTCACTCAGAAGCTGACTAAAGTCAGCTGACCAGACAGCTCACTCACCAGCCGACTAGTTAAGTCAGCTGACCAGTCGGCTCATTCACCGGCTGACTAGTTAAGTCAGCTGACATGTCGGCTCACTTGCCGGACAATTAGTAAAGTCAGCTCACCTGTTGCTCACTAGCCGGCCAACTAGTTAAGTCAGCTAGCCTGTTGGCCGCCTAGTCAGCCAACTAGTAAAGTCAGCTAACCAATCGGCCGACTAGCCAGCTAACTTGTCAGGTGACAAGTCAGCTAACTAGTCACTGACAAGTTAGTCCAGGTAACTAGTCAGACTACTAATCGGCCAACTAATTGGTTCAGCCCACCAGACATCCAACTACTTAAGAGAGTTGACTAGTGGGCTAACTCGTAAGTCAACTCTTTAACCCAGCTAACTAGTCTGCTGACTAGTCGGCCAACTTGTTAATCCAGCTAACAAGTTGATCGAGTAGGCAGCCAACATGTTAGACAACCTAACTCTTCTGCCGACTCATCAGCCAACAAGTTAAGTCACCTATCTAACTCGTTAAACAACTAATTAAGTTAGCTAGTTAACTCCTTTACCAACTAGTTAAAAGAGATAGCTAATTCATTAACCAACTCGTTAAGTCAGCTAGTTATCTCGTTAGCCAACTAGTTAAGTCAGCTAGCTAAGTCAGCTAGCTAAGTCAGCTAGCTCACAAGTTAACTAACTATTTAAGTTAGTCTGTTAACTAACTAGTTAGCTAATTAGCTAAGTCAGCTAGTTATTCAGCTAGTTAAATTGTTAGCTAGCTATTTAATTCAGGTAGTTAAGTCAACTAGTTAACTAGTTAAGTCAGCCAGTTAAGACAGCTACCTAAGTAGTTAAGTCACCTACCTAATTCAGTTAGTTATGTCTGCTTTCAAATAAAGTCAGCTGTTTAAGACAGCTAGCTAGGTAGTTAACTAACAGGTTATGTCAAATGGTTGAGTCAGTTAGCTAGCTAGTTAGCAAACGGGTTGAGTCAGCTCATTGAGTAGGCTAGCAAGCTAGTTAGCTAATGAGTTAAGTCAGCTAGATGAGTCAGCTAGCTAGTTAACTAACGAGATAAGTCAGCTGCTTGAGCCACCTAGGAAGCTTATTAGCTAATGAGTTAAGTCGGATGACTAAGTCAGGTAGCTAGCACGTTAGATAACGAGTAAGCTAAATAGTTAGCTAGCATGTTAAGTCTGCTGGTTAGCTAGGAAGCTAACTATTTAAGTCAGCTTGTTAGCTAGGTAGCGAGCTATTTTGCTAACTTTTTAAATCAGCTGGATTGCGAGGTAGCGAGCTAGTTAGCTAACTATTTAAGTCAGCTGTCTAGCTAGTAGCTAGCTAGCTAATTAGCTAATTAAGTCAGTTGGCTTGCCAGCCGGCTAGCTACATAGAAAGGTAGTTACGTTATTTGGCTAGCCAGCTGGATAGCTGGTTAATTCAGCTAGTTAAGAGAGCTGGCTAGCCTACTGGCAAGGTAGGTAGCTAGCTAGTTAAGTAAGCTAGATAGCTATCTGGCTAGCTAGTGATGTCTTTGAGTTAAGTCAGCTGGCTATCCAACTGGCTAGCTGGTTAATTCAGCTAGTTTAGTCAGCTGTCTAGACAGCTGGTTAGGTAGGTAGCTAGCTAGACAAGTCAGCTTGCTAGCCAGCAGGCTAGCTGTTCAGGTCAGCTAGTTAAGTCAGCTGGCTAGAATGTTGGCTAGGTAGGTAGCTAGCTACTTAAGTGAGTTGGCAAGCCAGCTTGCTAGCTTAAGTCAGCTAGGTAAGTCAGTTTTCTAGCCAGCTTGCTAGATAGGGAGCCAGCTCTTTAATTCAGCTGGCTAGCCAGCTGACTAGCTGGGTAAATCAGCTAGTTAAGTCAGCTGGAAACCAGCTGGCTAGCTAATTAAGTCAGCTCAAGTCAGTTGACTATCCAGCTGGTTAGTTAGTTAAAAAGCTAGTTAAGGCATATGGCTATGCATCAGGCTAGCTAGTTATTTCAGCTAGTTAAGTCTGCTGGCAAGCTAGATAGCTAGCTAAGTAGCTAGTTAGTTAAGACATCTAGTTAAGCCAGCTGGCTAGCTAGTTAGCTATCTGGTTAATTCAGCTAGTTAAGTCATCTTGCTAGCTAGTTAATTCAGCAAGCTAAGTCATCTGGATAGCCAGTTCCCTAGCTGGGTAAATAGCTAGTTAAGTCAGCTGGCTAGCCAGTTAACCAGTTAGTTAAGTAACCAAGTTAAGTCAGCTCACTAGCCAGATGGTTAGGTAGGTAACTAGGTAGTTAAGTCATCTGGAAAGCCAACGGGCTATGTAGGTAGTTAGCTAGTTAACTCAGCTGTCTATCCAGCTGGCTAGCTAGGTAGCTAGGCAGTTAGGTCAGCCTGCTAGCCAGCTGGCTAGCTAAGTAGCTAGATAATTAAGTCAGCTCTCTAGGCCGCTGGCTAGCTAGTAAAGTCACCTAGCTAGTTAGGTAGCTTGTTACTTAAGTCAGTTGGCTAGCAGGTGGCTAGCAAGTTGTCACCTAGTCAAGTCATCTCTCTAGCCAGCTGGCTATCTATATAGTAAGCTAGTTAATTCAGCTGTCTGGCTAGCAAGCCAGCTATTTAAGTCATCTAGTTAAGTCAGCTGGCTAGCCAGCTGGCTAGCTAGGTAGCAAGCTTGTTAAGTCAGTTGGCTAGCCAACTGGCTAGCTAATTAAGTCAGCTACTTAAGTGTGCTGACTAGCCTGCTAGCTAGCTAGGTAGAGAGCTAGTTAAGTTAGCTGGCCCGGCAGGCTGACTAGTTTAGTCTGCTAGTTGTGCCAGCTGGCTGGATGGTTAAATCAACTAGTTAAGTCAGCTGGCTAGCCAGCTGGATAGCTAGGTACCAAGCTAGTTAATTCAGCTGGCTAGCCAGCTGGCTAGTTATTTAAGTCAGCTAGTTAATTCATCTGGCTTCCCAGCTGGCTAACTAGGTTGCTAGCTAGTTAAGTCAGCTGGCTAGTTAGCTGGCTAGCTAGTTAAGTCACTTAGTTAAGTCAGCTCGCTAGCCAGCTGGTTAGCTATGTAGCTAGGTAGTTAATTCAGCAGGCAAGCCAGCGGTATGTCAGTAGCTAGCTAGTTAAGTCAGCTAGCTAGCCACCTGGCTAGCTGGAGATGTCAGCTAGTTAAGTCAGTTGGCTAGCCAGCTGGCTGACTAGTTATGTCAGATAGTTGAATCAGCGGGCTAGTCAGCTGGCTAGCTGGGTAATTCAGCTAGTTAATTCAAGTGGCAAGCCCACTGGCTCACTAGGTTTCTCGCTAGTTAAGTTACCTAGCCAGCTAGCTGGCTAGCTGGTTAAGTCAGCTAGTTAAGTCAGCTGAGCTAGCCACCTGGCTATGTAGCCAGCTAGCTAATTAAGTCTGCTGGCTAGCCAGCTGTCTAGCTGGTAAAGTCTGCAAGTTAAGTGAGGTGGCCAGCTGGCTCGCTAGCTAGGTGGTTAGCTAGTTAAGCCAGCTGGCTAGCCAGATGGCTATCTAGTTAGGCCAGCTAGTGAAGTCAGCTGGCTAGCCAGCTGGCTAGCTAGGTGGCTGGCAAGTTAAGATGGATGGTTAGCTGTCTGGTCAGGTAGGTGGCCAGCTTGTTAAGCCGGCTGGCTAGCCAGCCGACCAGCAGGTTGGCTGGCTAGTAAAGCTGGATTTTTATCCCACTGTCCAGCCAGACGGCTGGCTATTTAAGCCAGATGGATAGCAAGCTGGCCAGCCCGCTAGCTAGCTAAATCGCTTAGCCAGCTAGTCATCTGGGTAGCTAGCTAGTTAAGTGAGCTGGCTAGCAGTCTAGCCAACCAGGTAGCAAGCTAATTAAGTCATCTGGCTAGCCAGCTGGGTAGCTGGTTAAGTCTGCTATTTAAGTCAGCTGGCTAGCCACATGGCTAGGTAGGTAGCTAGGTAATTAAGACAGCTGGTTAGCCAGATGGCTAGCTAGTTTAGTCAGTGAGTTAAGTGAGCTAGCTAGACACCTGGCTAGCTAGGTGGCTAGCTAGTTAAGGCAGCTGGCTAGCCGGATGACTATCTAGTTAAGTCAGCTAGTTAAGTCAGCTGGTTAGTCAGCCGCCTAGCTTGGAGGCTGGCAAGTTAAACCGGCTTGGTAGTAGGCTGGTTAGGTAAGTGGCCAGCTAGTTAAGCCAGCTGGCTAGCCAGCTGACCAGCAGGATGCCTGGCTAGTTAATCCAGCTGACAGTCCCACTAACCAGCCAGACGGCTGGCTATTAATCCTGGCTTGCTAGCCAGGTGGTCAGCTCACTAGCTAGGTAGCCGACTGCCTATCCAGCTAGCCAGCCAGGTAGCTAGCTAGTTAAGCCAGCTGGCTGGCCGTCTAGCCAACCAGGTAGCTAGCTAGTTAAGTCAGCTGGCTAGCCAGCTAGACAGCCAAAAATCTACTCAGCTAGATACATCAGCTAGCTAGCCAACTAGCTAGATAAGTCAGCTAGCAAGTCAGCTAAGAATCCAGCTCGCTAGTTAAGTCAGCTATCTAGTCAAGTTGCTAGTCAGTTAGCTAATTAAGTCAGCTAGCTAGACAGCTAGCTTGTCAGCTAGATAGTTAAGTCAGTTAGCCGGTAGCCAGATAGCTAGCTAGTTAAGTCAGCAAGGTAGAGAGTGAGTTAGCTTGTTTGCTAGCTAGTTATGTCAGCTAGATAGCCAGCTATCTCTTCAGCTAGCTAGTCAAGTCAGCTAGCAAATCAGCTAGTTACTTAGCTAACTAGTCAGCTAGAAACTCAGCTATCTGGTCAGCTACCTAGTGGGCTCACTCGCTTTCCATCAGGTCAGCTAACTAGGCAGTTTGCTCGCCTGCCAAACAGTTAGCAAACTAGTCGGCTCGCTCACCAGCCAACAGGTCAACTAACTAGTCGGCTCATTTGCAGGACAACAAGTCAGCTAACGAATCAGCTTCCTCACCAGCCATCTAGTTATGTCAGATCACGGGTCAGCTCGCTCACCATTCGACTAGGTAAGTCAGCTCACCCGTCGGCTCACTGTCCGGCTGACTAGTTAAGTTGTCTCACCGGCAGGGTCAATCGCCGGTCGACTAGTTAAGTCTTCTAAGCTGTTGGCTCACTCGCCAGCCAATTAAATTCAGCTGACCAGTGAGCTCACAAGCCGGCCAACTATTTAAGTCAGCTGACCAGTCGGCTCACTCGCTGGCTGACTAGTTAAGTCAGCTGACAAGTAGGCTTACTCACTGGCCTACTAGTTAAGTCAGCTGACAAGTCAGATCACTCACCGGCCAACTAGTTAAGTCAGTTCACTTGGCTCACTCGCAGGCCGACTAGTTAAGTCAGCTAACTGGTCAGCTTACTAGCCAGACAACTATTGAGTCAGCTAAACAATCGGCCGACTACTCGGCCAACTTGTCAGCTGATAAGTTAGCTCAGCTAACTAGTCAGCCGACTAGTTATGACAACTAAATAGTTTGCCAAAGTTCGGCCGTTTAATTAGTTCAGCAAACCAGCATGCCAACTAGCTAACCGAGCTAACAAGTGGGCCAAATCGTCAGTCAACTAGTTGTCCAAGCTATCTAGTCGGCCGGCTAATCGGCCAACTTGTTAAGGCAGCTAAAAGGTCGGCCGAATAGTCAGCCAATGTGTTAAACCAGCTAACTTTTCGGCCGACTAGTCAGTCAACAAGTTATGTCACCTAGCTAACTCATTAACCAACTATTTAAGTCAGCTAATTTACTCGTTTACCAACTAGTTAAAACAGTTAGCTAACTCGTTAACCAACTCATTAAATCAGCTAGCAATCTCTTTAGCCAACTAGTTAAGTCAGCTAACGAAGTCTGCTAGCTGAACAGACAGCAAGCTAAGTCAGCAAGTGAAGTCAGCTAGCTCACTAATTAGCTAGCTATTTAAGTCAGCTACTTAAGTCTGCTACCTAACTAGTTAGCTATTTAGTTAAGTCAGCTAATTATTCAGCTAGTTAATAGTTAGCTAACTATTTAATTCAGGTAGTTAAGTCAGCTAGCTAACTAGTTAAGCCAGCCAGTTAAGTCAGCTAGCTAAGTAGTTAAGACAGCTAGCTAAGTCAGCTAGTTAAGTCAGCTTTCTAATTTACACAGCTGCTTAAGACAGCTAGCTAGCTAGTTAGCAAATGGGTTAAGTCAGCAGGTAGAGTCAGGTAGTTAGCTATTTAAAAAACCCGGGGAAGGGTTTAAAAGGGTTTCAGCTGGTTGATTTTCGGGGGCTTTAGCCTAGCTAGTTTAGCAAACGGGTTGAGTCAGATGGTTGAGTAGGCTAGCTAGCTAGTTAGCTAACGAGTTAAGTAAAGCATGGGGTTAGGTAAGTCCAGCCTAGTTAGCTTGTTAGCTAATGAGTTAAGTCAGATAATTAAGAAAGCTACCAAGCACGTTAGATAAAGAGTAAGCTAACTGGTTAGCTAGCTGGTTAAGTCAGCTGGCTAGCCAGCTGGCTAGCTAGTTAAGTCACCTAGTTAAGTCAGCTCACTGGCCAGCAGGTAAGATAAGTAGTGAGGTAGTTAAGTCAGCTGGCAAGCCAGTGGGCTAGGTAGGTAGGTAGCTAGTTAAGTCATCTGGCAGGCATCTGGCATCTAGTTATTTCAGCTAGTTAATTCAGCTGGCTATCCAGCTGTCTAGCGAGGTAGCTAGGTACTTAAGTCTGCTGGTTAGTCAGTTGGCTGCTTTGTTAAGTCAGCTAGTTAAGTCAGCTGGGTAGGCTGCTGGCTAGCTAGGTAGATAAGCAATTATGTCAGCTGGCTAGTCAACTGGCTATCTAGTTAAGTCAGCTAGCTAAGTCAGCTTGCTAGCTAGGCAGCCAGCTAGTTATGTCAGCTGTATAGCCAGCTGGCTAGATAGTTAAGTCACATACTTAAGTCAGCTGACTAGCCCACTGGCTAGCTAGGTAGCTTTTTACTTATTCAGCTGGCTAGACAACTGGCTAGCTAGATATGTCACCCAGTTAATTTATCTGGATAGCCAGGTGGCTAACTGTGTAGCTAGCTAGTTAATTCACCTGGCTAGAAATCAGGCCAGCTAGTTAAGACAGCTAGTTAAGCAAGCTAGCTGGCTAGGTAGTGACCTAGTTAAGTCAGCTCGCTAGCCAGCTGGCTGTCTAATTAAGTCAGCTAGTTAAGTCAGCTGTCTATTCAGGTGGCTAGAGACGTAGAGAGCTAGTTAAGTCAGCTGGCTAGCCAGCTGTAAAACTAGTTAATTCAGTTAGTTTAGTCACATGGCTGGCTAGCTGCCTAGCTCGTTAATCAACTAGTTAAGTCAGCTGGCTAACCAGTTGGCTCGCTAGTTAAGTCAACTCATTAAGTCAGTTGGATAGCCAGCTCGCAGCTAGTTAAAATGCTAGTTAAGTCAGATGGCTAGACAGCTGGCTAGCTAGTTATATTAGCTAGTTATTTCAGTTGACTTGCTAGGTAGCTAGCTAATTAAATCAGCTAGTTTTGTCAGCTAGCTGGCTAGTTAAGTCAGCTAGATAAGTCAGAAAGCTAGCTATATAGCTAACTGGGTATCTAGCTAGTTATTTAAGCTAGTAAAGTCAGCAGGCTAGCTAAGTACCTAGCTAGTTAAGTCAGCTACTTAAGTCAGCTGCCTAGCTGGGTAGCTAACTAGTTAAATCAGCTGGCAAGTCAGCTGGCTAGAGAGTTAGGACACCTAGTCAAGTCAGCTCCTTAGTTAGCTGGACAGCTAGTGTAAAAAACACATATCGAGTTGCATAGTTTCATTCCATTGTTACCTTTTACTGTTAAAATCAGACACCCGGCTTAACATGTTAGGTAGAAAAAGTTAAAAGTCCTTAACAAAAGAAACAAAATCAGCAAAAACATTGTAACATATAAAATAACAGTATCTATATCACAGAAATACTATAAAATATCTATTTGTAATTGACTGTAAAGTAAAACTATCAGTTGTTGAAATAAAACGATTTTATCATGCAAAATTTGGAAGAGTTCAAGTCCATTTGCATTCATGTAATCAAAAAGAAAACATTAATAACAGGCCATTATTACTCAAATGGATAATCTTCTTCATTCTTTACACAAGTGAATTATCATGATCCTCTTTTAAACATCACAGATTTCTGTAAATGATATTTCCAGCATAATAACCTGCTATTTCACATACCATTTTACATCAACTGACACTTTTTAACACACACTTTTGTGCAACTACCAGGAGAAAAATAACTCGAACCAAATTGAAAATTACCATAACTACTAGTTCACTATGTGTGGTAAAAATAGTGAAAACTAGTCTACCATTTATTCTTTTGTGTTGATGACTCCTGATGCCTCTTTTCCTATCAAATAACTTTACAGGAGGAAAAATTAAACTTTTAACCC
>JAPVLO010005673.1:0-18859 GCA_027257055.1 Cephalopachus bancanus | reverse complement strand
ATTATGTAATTCCAAAGGAAGAGTAAGAAATTCTAAATATGACTACTGATTTCATAGTGGAGCCTGGATTTTTTTCCCCCTTGGTTTTATAAGATCCCTTGTTGAGTTATAGTAAACTTCCTCATTGTTCAAATATATCTATTGAGTTTATATTACTTGAAACCAAACCAAACAAACAAACAAATAACAACAGCAACAACAATAAAAACATTAACTTAGAACTATATGTTCTTTCTTTCCAACTAGGCTCAAATTTCTTTTGTGTTTCATTACATTTTTCTCTAATTCTTACTTAATACTTATAAGAATTTTAATCTAGTATGTCTACTAGAAATACTTTTATGATGACAAGCACACATTTAAATGTATCAAAGAAGTAAATAAGAAGTCCTTCCTAATAGGACAAACTAGTTGAGTGTCTTAATGAGGAAAAAAACTGAGTTACTGCTTTATTTGGACATAGTCCCAGTGTTATTCTGGTGAGGTTTAATTCAGCAGTATATTCTGAATAATTTTCTCATTTTCAGTCTCATTTGTATATATTCCCATCAATGACATTTTATTTTAACAAAATAAACACTATCTATGGCTGTTTTAGCTTTAGGAATAACAGATTTGAGTACTTATGACAAAAACCATCTGGCCTGAAAAAAAGCCTAAAACATTTTCTCTCTAGCCCTTTATAGAAAAAAAGTTTCTCAGTTCTTAAATATGAATTATTTATTTATTTATTTGTTTATTTATTTATTTTTGCCAGTGACATGGTATTGCTGAAAGGCACATCATATCGATTAGGGGTATTTTTTTTTTTTTTTAGTTGGAGTCTCTCTCTTCTTTTTTTTTTTTTAATTAATCAATATTTTTTATTATGGTGTTGTGGGGTACAGTTAAGGGTTAGGTATACAAGTACATTGCATTCAGGCACCCTGTTGATAAGAGGTGTTTTCCCATCCCCAGACAGATATTTGCTGCCATTGATCCCGTCTCCCACCCACCCCCATAGTCTCCTACCACTGTCAGTCATTTTCGTATAGTATTGCATAGGATGTTGAAGGTCCATTATATGAGTGAGAACATGTGATACTCGGATCTTTGTTTCTGTGAGAGGTCACTCAGTATTATAGACTCTAGTTCCATCCAGGTTGCTGCGAAATTCATGATTTTGTTCTTTTTCATGACTGCGTAGTATTCCATCGTGTATATGTACCACATTTTTTAATCCAGTCCTCTTTTGTTGGGCAGCATGGTTGTTTCCAGGTTCTTCTATTGTGAACAACGCTGCGATAAACATACGTGTGCAGGTATCTTTTTTATAGAGTGATTTGAGTTCTTCAGGGTATATTCCCAGTAGGGGGATTGTGGGGTCATATGGGAGGTTGGTATTTAGAGCTTTTAGGAATCGCCACACTGCTTTCCACAGAGCTTGCACTAGTTTACACTCCCACCTTCAGTGTAGAAGTGTTCCCCAGACTGGAGTACAGTTGCCGCTCCCGGCCACCGCAGCCTCAACGTAGCCAGAATTACAGGCATGTGCTACCTCGGTCAGCTGATTTTCTTTTTATTTATTGTAGAGATGAGGTCTTGCTGCCCAAGTGGGTCTCGAATTCATTCACTTCAGCCTCCCAAAGGTGCAGGATTACAGGCTGAGCAGGGGTAATTTTTTAAAACATACAAATATGTGTAAACACATTGTTTGAGATCACTGGACCAGAATTTAAAAGAACTTAACTTTGTTTTCCTTTTTTCATCTATTGCTAAAAAAATATGCATAGATAGAAAATTTACAACTTATGTTTTCTTATCTGAACTTTGTTAAAACCTTAGAAACAACTGTATATGTGGTACACTTTATCGAAATTTAGATATAAAAATTCATTCTTATTGAAGTGGGGCTAGGAGGCTCAACCTAGACTACTTGGCTACCTCAGTACCCCTGTATATGCTTGAGTGAACGTAGAGAACATTCACACAGATAGTATCTATTCCAGTCTACTGACATATTCCACAGGTGTCTCAAATATTCAAGTGACTTATTTCTCCAATGTTGTCTTTCTTTCAACTCTACACCAGTTCTATGAGTAGCACCACTATCCAACATATTGTTAACATCATAATATTGGTTGTCATTTTTCTTTACCTTTGTCCAACCCGTATCCTATACAAAATTTGTTGTTAAAACTTGCTGTCAATTTTGCAATGTCAACGTTGTAGAGGATGACTTAGAAGAAATGAAGAAATGTGGAATTCTCTGGTTTGCAAATTAATCATAAGCTTGCTAATTAGAAGTAAAACTACTGATAAAGAGGAAAACTAATTGCAATACTAGTATGACAAAGAGCTCTTAGGCTTTCTTCTTGAGGACAGTGCCAGAATTTTAGCCTGTTAGGGAAAAAAAAGTAAATCACAAGCTAATTGAATTGATTATGGTAAGCCTGTCTTTCCTAAAGTTTTATTCTCCTTAAGATTATTCCTCACACTGCTCATTAAATATTTTTATTCATGTATTTTACACATAATGTAATTTAGATTTAAAGTTAGGAACATATATTTTTAAAGTAATTGTATTCCAAAGATCTTAAGCACTGAGTGAGAATACTTTTAAATAATTAGCACTTTAAGAACAGTAAATGCACTCTAAAATATTTCCCAGAACAAATTAACTAAGTAAATAAGTTAATTAATGAAACTTATAGGCCTCAAGAATAAAAACATTATATAAATTCCCCCATCTCCTAAAAACTGCTACTGTATTTTCAGGCACAGTCTTTTTAAAAATTACCCAAATCACGGAATTGTAAACAACCAATTCAATCATTTCATAATTATTGGAAAAATATTTAAGTATGTTTTTTAAAGTTTCAATAAATTTAAAACTATAACTTACATCTAAATCTGTGCTATAAGAATTATAACAGTACTTAAATACCTAAATTAGTGTGAAAATCTAGACAGTCAAAAACTAGAGAAAGTTAGCATAATACTGAAAAAATACAGAATAATTAAATTATTATCATAATCTTTAGAAGAAGAAATTCATCAAAAAATAATTGCTAAAAAAATCAAGCACGTGTTTTTATCTTGTTTTGTAGACAACTGCAGGATTGTGCCCATGACTTACAGAGTGCCTTCTTAGAGGACAAAGAGTGTATTCCTTTGTAATCAAACAGCACTTAAAGTTTAGAATTAAGTCTGAGGTACATAGAAGATAAATATTATTATGATATGATTATAAGAAATTCATCTGAGTGGAATAAAGAGTTACAAAACATTTCTCAGAGAAATGCTATTCAATATTTATTACTGTAAATTTTTGTGATATACTGGCAAATGTTATTTTTGAATGGTAGCAGCAATAAAATAAATCTGTATTTGATGTTTTCACAATATGACTGCAATTCTAACACTAAATACAAAATATATACTGTAGAATACATTGGAAATAAATTAATGGCATTTGTATTGCTGTGTACATGATTACATCAATTTAAAATCTCTGTGTATCACTTTTTACTGTGTTGTGGAACTGAACAGCAAATTATTTGGCTGAACAAAAAGGGGCAAGCATGGAGCAACAGTTTAACTGTACAACAGTTTGGCAGCATAATGCAGTTTGACAATTTGTTATAGATCATTAGGTTAATATGAAGTTTTGTGAGAAGGATGACTGAGGGGAGGTTTATATGTCTAGAAATATTAAAAAGCAATTTGCACCAGGAACACACTGTCACTCTGGACTGCCTTTGAACATGTTTACAATCCACTTAAAAAATCTGATGTACATTTTATTTTGGAATTGAGTAGAACAGGGGTTAGTTCAGTCAGGAGTGAAAAGACTGTTAAACATCAGTAGAATATACCAGCTGGTCAGTTAAATATTTATGTGAACTCATAATATTTTTCTATCTTTTTCCCAGCAAAATACCTCAGCAGCTTTTGATTTCCATGAAAGAAGGCACATTCATTTATACTGGCGTATTTTTACAGCTCTTCTATTTTCTTCAAAATTTCTAAAGAACTGCTTAGAAAAGTCAGTTGTGGTGGCACACAGCTGTAATCTCAGTATTTTGGCAGGCATAGGAGAGAAGATTGTCTGAGCTTCAAGAACAGCATGGCAACTTGGCAAGACCTCATCTCTACAACAAATCAAAAAATTAGCTGAGTCTGGTAGAGCACATTTGTAATTCCAGCTACTTGGAAGACTGAGGTGGAGGACCACCTAAACTCAGCAGATTGAGGCTGCAGTGTCTGTGAGCATGTCACTGCATTCCAGACTGGGCAACACAGTGAGACTCTGACTCAAAAAAAAAAATGCTTAGAAATTATTACAATTAAATGAAACTCTTCTATTTCTCTATGTTTCTGAGAAAGTTTAGATTTATTGACCAAAATTGTAACCCAGACAGAATAAATGGTAGACAAGGTTTTCAGTAGCCAGTTCTAAATAGATATATACTTCCAGAGTTCTGCTCCCTCAGGGTCTGGGGTCCTTGGAGGTGGGATGAATTCGGCGACTGAAAAAAAGGAGGATGAGGAAGAGGGGGAGAAAAGAAAGAGACTGGACTCTGTCTAGTGCAGAAGCCATTTTTTGAAAAGCACAGAGGGTTTTTAATCTCCAAATTTTGCACATTCAGACTCAGATGTCTCCCAGACAACCAGGTGCATGGGGGCATCCCTTACCCACCAGATATTTCTTCAAGCATTGTAAAGAACAAACCCAGCTTGTCTTTCCAGTTCCTATGCTAGACTAATGTCCCTTAGAAGTATTATTACAGTTTCTATAAATATTATACCATTCTATCAATTGTAATCTATATTTTATTTTATTCTACTTAGTTTACTTATGAATAACTTTCCTATTGATAAACAGTTTATCTATTCCTTTGCTTTATCCTAACACACAATGGAACTTAAACAAAATGACTAAAATCAGTTTTGCATAATGTAGCTCAGTCCAAAGGTCATGCTGGGCTCTAGCACTAGGGCTCTTTGATGTGGTCTTAGCTTGAACCAAGACCTGTCTGGAAGCCTAAACTGCAGTCAAAGGGAAATGGGAACAATGAGTTTCTAATGTTAGCTTGTATTTGTCCCAGTCTCAGAGGTTTCATGCTTGAGCTATCATGAGGCTTTATTGCCAAGAAAAGGGAGAGGTAATGGGATCAACAGCTCCCAAACACACCCTAGTGGTCTCGAGGTCAATGGTCCCCCTGATTCCTAATGCTCAGTGGGTCTCCATGGCCGACTCCCAACAATATGCTATTATAAACAAATAAATAAAATATAGGTGAATAGAATATATCTTTTGGTCTTATTTTCAGAAATCTATATCTTTCCATTGGTTATGTATCTTTATTATATGCCCATACATGTTTCTGGGTAAAGTTTACTCATCTTGGTTCACATCATTATTGATTCAGTTATCTTTCTAGATCCTTCATGAAATGCTAGGTCCAGTCTACCTTCTGCCCTTTTTAATTCAAATTTCTTCAAAGTGAGTACACATTTGCTCACTCTCTCTCTGTTCCTTCTTCCCATTAACTCATCTGACAATTAAAATAAAGTTTTAGCAATATGTTTCCCAATATCTTCCTAAAATTATACATAACATGTTGCTTTTCTGCTTGTCATGTTTTTTTTTCCTTGTGTCCTCTGCTAAACTAGTAAATATTCACTTCATAAAATCTCTACTGCTGTAACAACTGTGATATTACACTCTCTTCCTTTTCCTTACACGTTTTTGGTTAATTCATCATGTAATGTTCAGGGGGATTTTTTTCTCTGATAACACACTAAAGAATAATTTTTGTTAAGAATTTAATTTTAAGCCCTGTATTTTTCTATGCTATATGTTCCACTCAGGTGTTTCAACCACAATCTATACTCAATTTATGCCTTAAGGAAATTAAGGCCATGCCACCCTAAAATGTGCCAAAATGGTATATTAATTATTTCTGTCTCTTAGGAAGTAGCAGAGGAGCAGTAGCTTAGGAATTATGCAAGAAGACCAAATCTATGGCTGACCAGTATGCCTGAGACAGAAGGGAAAATGACACCCTGGAACAAGGTTTTCAAGATGATATCCAAGAAAACATCTACTATCTTGCTAGGGAGGCCACCGTGCAGATATAATAAATTCAGAGACCTATTATGAGATGCTATACAATTTTCTATACAAATATAGAACAATATTATATGCATTCACCATCCCTAAGGCATATAGTAATTAAATGAACTAATGTCAGTATGAAAGAAAAAACTTAAAGTCAGCTAGAGAGAAGGGACAGGCCACTTTCAAGAGAGACCAATCAGAATAGAGACAGACTTCTCAGAAGAGATCTTGAAAGCCAGAAGGAATTGAGAGCTCATTTTCAATATTCTCAAAGAAAAGCAATGCCAATTTCTTACCCTGCCAAAGTAGGTTCATAAACCAGGAGAAATAAAGTCCTTTCCAGACAAGCAAGGACTAAGGTAACTTGTCACCTCTAGAGCAGCCCAAAGAGAGAGGCTTAAGAGAGCTCTAAACATGGAAACAAAAGAATAATTCAGATACTATCAAATACAAAAGGAAATGTCAGTACTTAGTTTACAGACCATGCAAATCAACCACAAAGTTGAAAACACAGAGCAGCTTCTTAACAACAATATGACAGGAACAGACTCAAATAGCAATAGCAATAACTAACTTGAATGTTAGCAATCTGAACATACCACTTACAAAGCATAGAGTAGCAAATTGGATTTTTAAAAATGAACCACCCTTCTATTGATTCAGGGAACACATCTGACTTAAAATGACATCCACAGGCTCAAGGTAAAGAAATAGAGAAAAATCTTCCAAGCAGTTGGAAAAAAAAAAAAGAGTAAGAGTTGCTACTCAGACCAACAAGTCAAGAAATTGATTTAGTAGTAAAAAAGTCCTAGACCAGATGGTTTCACAGTTGAATTCTATAAGACATACAAGAAAGATCTGGTACCAATCCTATGGAAGGTATTCTAAACAATCAAGAAGGCAAGACTCTTTTTTAGTTCATTCTGTGATGCTAACATTATTCTGATACTAAAAAATGGTAAACACAAAGCAACAAAAGAAAACTGTATGATTAAGTCCTTAATGAACATAAAAGTAAAAATTCTTAAATTGCTAGCAAACCACATTCAAGAATACATTACAAGGGTCATTTATCACAGCCAGATGTTATCCCTGGGATGCAAGACTGATTCAACATACACAAATAAATAAATGGAATTCACCACCTAAACTGCAGTAAAACCACTAACCATAGTATGATTTAAATTAGTTACAGAAGAAACTTTTGATAAAATCCAGCAGCCTCTTATGATGAAAATTCTCAACTAGGTCTCAAAGAACCATTCTTCAAAATATTGAGTAATTTATGACAAATTCATAGTCAGCATCATACTGAATGAATAGAAGCTGGAAACATTTTCTATAAGTACTTAGCAAGACAAAGACATCTGCTCTTGCCACCCCTGTCTACATACAAGTAATACTGGAAATCCTAGCCAGAGAAATCAGGAAAGAGAAAGAAAATAGTCATCCAAATAAGAAAAGAGAACTTTAAAGTATCTGTGTTCTCAGATGATATTATTCTATATCTAGAAAACAAAATATTCCACCAAAAAAAATCAGACATTGATAAATGATTTCAGCATAGTCTCAGAATATAAAATCAATACTAAAAAATTAGCTGCATTTCTATACATCAAAAACAACCTAAGAACCAGATCAAGGATGTAATCCTATTCACGATAACCACAAAATAGGTTGTTATATATCTAGTCAAATAAATGAATGATCTCTGCAATAAGAATTACAAAATGCTGCTGAAAGAAGTTGAAAATGACACAAAAAAATTGAAAGGTATTCCATGTTAATGGATTCAAAGAGATGATATCATTAAGATGTACTCACTACCTAAAGTAATCTACAGATTCAATACAATCCCTGACAAACTAATCAAAAATATGTAATCGGCATCAGTTTTAAATAGACCTAAAAACAAACAGACAAAATCACTTAAATTATATGAAAACAGAAATGAGGCTGAATAGCCACAGCAATGCTAACTCAAATGAGTAAAACCAGAAACATTACACTACCAAATTTCAAAATTCACTACAAGGCTGCAGTAACCAAAACAGCATGATACTGTCAGTATATGGATACACAGACCAATGGAACAGAATAGAGAACCCAGAAATAAAGATGCTACATTACAATCAATTCATCTTTGACAAAGCCATGAAAAACAAACATTGGAGAAAGGACACCCTATTCTATAAATGGTACTGGGAAAACTGATTAACTATATGCAGAAAAATAATGCTAAACCCCTGCATTTTACTATATACAAAAATTAACCCAAAATGTCAAACAGACTTAAATGTAAGACCTTGAATTAGAAAAGTTTAGAAGAAACCATGGGGAAGACTCCTGGACTCTGGTCTAGGCAATGAATTCATGACCAACTCCTCAAAAGCAAAAGCAGTGAAAACTAAAATTGAAAAGTGAGACCTTATTAAGTTAAAAGCTTCCACACAACAAAAGAAATCATCAAAAGAGTAAGAAGACAACCCACAGAATGAGAGAACATAATTGCAAACTATGCATCTGACAAATACCTGACATCCAGAATCTAAAAGGAACTCAATCAAGTTGACAGGAATAAAAATTCAAATAATCCCACTAGAAAGTAGACAAAGAACACAAATAGACACTTCTCATAGAGAGACATACAAGTGTTCAGCAAAAAAATGAAAAAAAAATTCCACATTATAAAGCGAAAACAAATCAAACCTGCAATGTGATACTATCTCACACCAGTCAGAAGGACTATTATCAAAAAAGTCAAAAAGCAAGAGATGTTGTCTGTGGAGTAATGGAAATGCTAATAAACTGTTGATGGGAGTGTAAGCTGGTTCAACCCCTGTGGTAAACAGCTTGACGATTTCTTAACGAACTAAACATAGATCTACCATTCAACCCTGCACTATTGGCAATACACAAATGAAATCAATAAGCTTACCAAACCACTACTGGCAATACACAAATGAAATCAATAAGCCTACCAAAAATACATTGATAAATGTATTTATCTTGTACTTCTGTTGCAGCCTTATTCACAATATCAAAAACCTGTAACCAAACTAGGTACCCATCAGTGGTGAACTAGATAAAGAAAATGTGGTACATGGAATACTATGCAGTCAAAAAATTAAAAAAAGAACTAAAGCATGTCATTTGCAGCAACATGGATGCAGCTGGAACCTATCATTCTAAGAGAATATCACAGAAACAGAAAACTGAATACTTCACGTTCTTACTCATAACTAGGAACTAAACACTGTCCACACAAGGACACAAGGATAGGAACAGCAGACACCGGGTTCTGTAAAAGGAGGGGGGTGTGAGGGGGGATAAAGACTGAAAACCCCAACCAAGAGATACCATTCCCACCACCTAGTGGGTGAGTTAATCAGAAGTCCAAACCTCACCATCAAGCAATTTATCTTTGTAACAAATCTTTACATGTATCCCTGGAATTTAAAGTAAAATAAAATTAATTTTTAAAAAGGAAAGGGAGAATTTAAGCTGCTAAGTCTCTATGTTAAATAGTCTGAATGTCTATATTATACCCATAAGAAAAAGAGAGTTATCAGGTTAAAATAAAAGAGAGAGATTTGACCTGCCCTCTCCTCATAGTAAACCATAAAAGTTTCACATTTTTTTGAGAAAGATACCCTTTTTGTACCAGGAAGAATTAACAACCCTTATCACCAGAGACTGAGAATTAATGCTACAATGGATCTCTCCAAATACACTTGCTGAATTAATAATCCTTATCTTTCATGAGCTTTACATCCTCTCTCCCATGTGTCTCCTAGTAAGGCTGTGGAGTAATTTACTGCTCCTAGCCAAAAACCCTTGTCTTGTAGCTTTTTCACAAATGTATTGTTTCTTTATGTAAATGGTATTAAATCTTTCTGCTTTGGCCATTTCTTCTGGTCTTCACTTTCCTGTGAGGTTCATCCTGCACATGTAAAAATTAATAAAGCATATATGCTTTGCTTCTATTAATCTAATTTGTCAATTTGGTTTTTAGACTGAACTGAAGATTTTAAGAACTAAGGCATATGGAGGCGATCTTTAGTCTCTCTAACACAATTCTGTACTCTAGCTTGTAACCATTTCCAAACCTACAGGCACATTTATTTTATTAGTTTCTGAATATCTATCTGGATTTTCCATGGGTGCCATACAATCAACATTAAAAATTTTAACTTTCATCTTCTCTTTCAACTTTTTCTTTCTTTGCATTTTGATTAGGGATACCTCTATCAACTCAATTTCTCAAGAAAAAACTGACACTCATCTTAAACTTTTCCCACTGTTATAGTCACAGCATTCAATTAATCTCAGAAATCTTCCAAATTCAGATATAAGATATAAAAGATATAAGTACCTATATATCTTTATTTCTTTCCTAGACCAAGACTTTTACTTTTCTTAACTATGTGACAACAAAAGTCTGTTCACATTTTGCTGTTGTTGTCTATAATATTATTTTCATCACATAGACTTTCTTCATATCTACAGTTAACCACCTTTAAAACAAACTAGTTTCAGGCACATATAAGGCAAAATTCTGCAACTGTTTTTATCTTATCTAGTATAAATGTAAAATCTCAGTTCCTTCAACTGACAGAGATGTTCCTTCAGGCTTTTATTCTGACACCTGAACACATTGTCATTCTCATCTTAACACTCAATGTCTTGAAAACTAATCAATTCCCAAGACACTCCCTAAGCTATTAAAAAAAAAATCTGTGGCTTTTTGGTAAGGCTATTTTCTCATCAAATAGATCTAATTTTGGGGCGATTAATACCTGCTCTTCTTTTAGTCTCAAAAGGTATATTCTCTCATAAGTTTTTCTCAACTTTCTCATAATATCTTGTGTGTGACAGTTCATTACTGTATTATCTTAGGTCAGTAGAGGCACAAAGATTGAATGGGATTTATGTATCTTTACATCTTTATGCAAAGGAAATAACCTGAAATCTGGGTGCAGGAAACATCAGCAGCCACAGACACACTGTATAGTTTTGAAAGCAGCAATGATGTTTTTATCACATAGATTTTCTTCAAAACTACAGAGTTAATCACCTTTAAAACAAATTAGAGAACTACTATGTTGCTGATGCTCAATCTTGTTTAACTTCCATTCTTCTGCTTCATGGGATCACTGTTAAGTGGCAGTTCAGTCTAACTCTACTCAAAATAAGGAAAGAATAATAGCAATACCTTAGTGCATAAAATATTAGTGAATGAAAACATTCACTTTGACTACCATTGCATGTCATACAACTAATCTAGTGTATAAGGCAGGCTCCGACTCAGACTATTGCGAAGGAAGTTTTCAATATCTCATTGCAACCATCAGACTTACAGCATTCCTGAAAAAATTAACAGACCTCGGTATGGAAACTATTTCAGACAAGAAGGGCAATCTTAAACATCTTGAGAAAAGAAATATTTCAAAGTTTTTTGGTTTTTTTTTTTTTAGTTGGAGTCTCACTCTGTCGCCCAGACTGGAGTGCAGTTGTTGCTCCCGTCCACCGCAGCCACCGAGCCCAGCTTAAAGTATTTTTAAGTAATAGGATGAAAAGCCACTATAAAAATTATCTGATTAAATTATTTTTTAAAAATTAACTTTAATAGAAATGCTAAAAATTGTGGAAAAGGAATGCATATCTTATATAATGTTGATTTGTGTTTTTTCATGTAAAATATGTAAGCAATTAGTGAATGACAATATTGTAGCAATGGATACTCATGTGATCAATATAGGGAACCTAGAGCTAAAATCATTTTATTTGGCTTTTTTTAAAGTAGAAATCTCACTCTGTCACCCAGGCTGGTGTGCAGTGGCACTCTTACAGTCACTGCAGCATCAGCCTGTTGAATTTGGGTGTCCTTCCACTTCACTCTTCCAAGTAGCTCGAACCAGAGGTGCACACCAACATGCTGGCTAATTTTTTTAAATTTTATTTTAGAGACAAAGTCTAACAAATTTGCCCAGGCTGGTCTCAAACCCCTGGACTCAGGCAATCTTCTCACCTCTGCTTCTCAAAGTGCTGGGATTACAGGGATGAGCTACTGCACCTTGCTAGTAAATTTATCTCTAATCCAAACTGGCAAAATTTCTTTATCAAATAGCATATTTTTAAACAAAAGTCCAGTCATTTAATCCACAATAGTTTCTGTGTACAGCATAGGAATATATGTAGTGGATTAGTACTCAAATATCATATATTATATCCATACACATTTTAAAAATATGTATGTGCTACTCAAGTTAGAGTGAATGCATTTATTTTTTTTTTTACTAGCAACCAAAATAATCCAACTAATACAATGACACTTAGTGGGTACAGACATTGGCACTGTTTCTCTGTATTTTAAATAAACAGGAGGCCACTGACCTGAAGCTGTCTCTGTGCTGTGAGTTCCTGCGTAGCAAACTGCAATCTAACTTTTTATATTAACAAACTAAAACCTAATTTAGGAGTATAACAAAGAGCCAAGTGTACCCAATCACAGGCAGTCAATTCATCACATCACTTTCAAATAAGGAGGATGTGTAGGTGCAGTCAGATGACTTATCTACTTTACCCTTCTGTGGAAAAGCTTGCTGTCCACACTGCCCAGCAGAGCTCTCTGAATCTCCTCAGGTTCAGAGTGTTTTCCAGTTCCACAATTATTCTCTATTCAAATAAACTCTGCCAAATTTAATTTGTCTAAAGTTCTTTTATTTTAACAACCCCAAATTCTGTGTGTGTTTTTATGTGTCCATGTGCAAGTTAGCCAGTTACCCTTTATTTCCACCTTAGTTATTATCCAGGCAACTATTTAGGTCCTTATGATGGAGAAGAATGTTCAGTTTCATAAACATTTCCCTAGCTTGTGTGGTAGTGTATCAATAGTGTATTAATTAAGCATTGGCAGGACTTTTAAATTCCAATTTGTTCTAATACGTATTCATCCATAGTGTTGTTAAGAGTGTTGGAAAAATATATATATATTTTTTGAGTTGGAGTCTCACTCTGTCACCCAGACTGGAGTGCAGTGGCCGCTCCCGGCCACCATAGCCTCGACCTGCTGGGCTCCCCACCTCAGCCTTCCAAGTAGCCGGAATTACAGGCATGTGCTACCATGCCTGGCTGATTTTTTGATTTATTGTAGAGATGATGTCTCGCTGCTCAGGTGGGTCTCAAACCCACGGGCTCAGGCAATCCACTCACCTCAGCCTCCCAACGGCACAGGATTACAGGCTGAGCCACCAAGCCCAGCTCTAGAAAAAAATTTTTTAAATAGATTCATTTTGTTGTGAGAAGGCTATGCTTTAAGTAATGTTTGCACAAATATATTTTGTTTTATTTTAATTTTGAAATGTGGAAATGTTAATCTCAAGATCTTTCCAGTTTGTATCTTTGGTGTTTTTAATACTGCATTTACTTGGATTTTATTAAAACCCAAAGAAAATATTAATACGTATGTTTACTTTATTAAACATAATTCAATTACACATCAAACACAAGTATCTTTGAATGTTATTGCTAAAGAAAATCAAGAAGTTAGTTTTTCATCTTACAAAATATGTTTTAAAAAGATTAATTAAATGCTAATAAAAAATTACATGAAGTGAAATGCAAATATGATAAACTATACTCTTGGAACAAATTAATTTAAACAATCAATTTTGCTCACATTCTATGTTTCCAAGATTCAGACACTTAGACACATTACATTATTTGTATAAATCACTCCTTATTTGAATGATAGAAGATTACTTAAGTACAAAAAATCTCCTTTAACTTACATTGCTTCTGATGTAAGAGGTTGATATAGATGATTAACATATTTTTAAAATTTTATAAGTAGAGTTTCTACTATTGTAGTCTCTTAGTCATATTAGAGCATGGGATGTCAATATACCATTACATTGCTTAAGGATGGAGATAGATCCTAAGAAATTCATCTTTAGACGATTTCATTGTTGTGTGAACATTGTGGAGTATACTTATGAAAATTTAGATGATACAGCCTACACACCTAGGCTATATGGTTTAGCTTTTTCCTTCTATACTACAAATCTCTACAGCATGTTACTGTATTGAATACTGTAGGCAATTTTAACAGAGTGCTAAGTATTTTTGTATCTAAACATAGAAAATGTGCAGTAAAAAATATGATGTAAAAGGTAAAAAATAGAAAACCATAGGTACTGTTTGATGTTAAGGTGAAATCTCTTAAACTGTATTTTGCCTCTGCTCTCACACCACAACAATCCTCAATACAGAAGAAGAGTTCTGTGACCAATATTGTGAGGGCTTTTCCCCACCCAACCAGCTGGGCATCATCTAATCCAATTCTGACATTATCTATCTGGAGATAACATCAAATCCCATAGGTTAAGGGCTTCAGAAAACTGCCACCCCTCTCCCCACCAGACACCCGCCTTGGGTTTTTGAGTTATAGAATCATGTCCAGGCCTCCAGAATATCTGACCAATTGGTTTTGAGTTGGGGTTTCCACAACCTCCTCTTTGGATTTGATTAATTTGCTGATGCTGTTAAGAGAACTCAAAGAAACACTTAGGTTTACTGGTTTATTATAAAGGATATTACAAATGACATATGAAGAGATGCTCAGGGCAAGGTGTGAGAGGGGCATGGAGCTTCCATGATCTCTCTGGCTCAGTGATATCCAGGAACCTTCTAGTATTTAGCTCTCTGGAAGCTCTTCAGATACCATTGTCTTGAATATTTATGGCGGCTTCATTATATGGGCATTATTTACAATCATGTAAAATGTGATTGGAAAAAAGTGAATAACCAAAACCCTGCAAGGCCTGTCTCTCCAGACTTTTCTTGGACTCTCTGTGTAGCAGCCCTTCTAGGATATAAGGCAAAACACTCTCTGAAATGAGAGACTTTGGAAGACAAAAGGAGAACAGGAGGTCAGAGAAAGAGACTCTGTTTCTTGAGACCTGCTCCTGAGGCCTAGAATGCACCAAAATTGTAACCAAATAGCTTAATCAGGGTTATAGGAGTTATGACCCAAGAACTGTGGACAAAACGTGTGTGTGTGTGTGTGAGTGTGTGTGTGTATCTGTGTGTGATCATAATATCACAGGTGCTCATAGCTAACTTACCATGAATAGAGCTTTCAGGATCAGGGTGAGTCAGTAAGTAGGTGGTGTGTGAATGTGGAGACCTAGGACACTACTTTACACTACTGCAGACTTTGTAAACACTGTACACAGAGACTATATTACATTTATTTATTTTTCTTCAAAAGTAAATAGATCTTAGATTATGGTAACTTGTTTACCTTATAAACATTTTTTTAATTTTTAATTTTAAAGATGTGGGGTACAATTCAGGATTAGTACACAAATGTTCATTATGCAGGTTCTCTTGTTGATGAGGTGTGATTCCCCAAGGCATTTTCCTACTACTGTCATTTCCACTCCTTCCCCTGACAGTTTCCCACCACTGACAATCTCTTTCTTGTAGTACTATGATAATTGTGTAATGCCTGCTTATGAGTGAGAACACATGTACTTAGTTATTTGTTTCTGTAATAGAAAACTCAGTACTATAGTCCATCCAAGTTGCTGAAAGTTCATAATTGTGTCCTTCTTTATGGCTGCGTAATATTCCATCATGTATATGTACTACATTTTTTTTTTTAGTCAGTCCTCTTTCAATGGACAACATGGTTGGTTCCATGTTTTTGCTATTGTGAATAATGCTGCAATAAATATGCATGTAAAGGTATTTTTTCCACAGAATGATTTGAGTTCCTCCAGGTATATTCCCAGAATGGGGATAGTACAGTCATACTGAAGGTGGATTTTTAGACCTTTTAGGAATTGTCATACTGTTTTCCACAGAGGTTCCCACCAACAGTGAAGAAGTATTCCCTTTTCCCTGCATCCTCTCCAGCATCTGTTGTTTTTTTCAGTTATTAATGATGGTCATCCTGACCTGTGTTAGGTGATATCTCAGTGTTGTTTTTATTTGCATTTCTTTGGTGACTAGTGAAGCTGAGAATTTTTTCATGTATCTGGTCGTATGTCTTCCTTTGTGAAGTGTCTATTCATATCTTTTGCCCACTTTGTAACGGAGTTTTGTTTTTCTTTCTTTTTTTGCACATTTGAGTTCCTTGTAGATCTTAGATGTTAAGCCTTTGTCAGATATACAGTTAGCAAACATTTTTTTCTCAGTCTGTGGGCTGTAACCTTGCTCTACTGATGGTTTCTTTGACTTTGCCAAATCTTGTCAGTTTGATGAGGTCTCACATGTCTACCTTATCTCTTATGGCATGGACACTTGTGGTCTTGATTAGAATTGGTTACAGTTGACACTTTCATAAGGGTATCACCTGCATTTTCTAAGATTCTTATAGCTTGAGGTTTTATGTTTGATTCAGAGTTGATTTTTGTGTATGGTGTTAGATAGGGGCCTTGTTTTAATCTTCTGCATGTGGTAAGCCAGTTTTCTCAGTACTTTTTCTAAATAGGTTTTCTTCTCCCCAGTGCTGATGGTGGAGGTTTTGTCAAAGATTAGTTGGTTAAGAAATTGAGGTTTTTCTTTCAGAATCTCTACCTGTTCCATTGGTCTATATGCCTGTTCTTGTGTCACTAACAGATTGTTTTGATTATTGTAGTCTTGTATTGTAGCCTGGGATTTTAAAGCCTCTTTCTTTTTCTTTTCTTCTTCCTTTTTTTTTTTTTTTTTTGGCTGAGGAATATTTTGTCTATTCATGGATGTTTATGTTTCTATATAAATTCCTGTAAAGTTGATTTCAGGTCTGAGAGGAATGATATTGATAATTTAATGGATATTGCATTAAATCTGTACTAGATTGCCTTTGGTAGGATGGACATCTTAGCAATTGTGTTTCTTTTAATCCATAAGCATGGGCTATTTTTCCATTTGTTTTTGTCATCTTTATTTTCCTTGAGAAGTGATTTGTAGTTTTCATTGTATAGGTTTTTTTTTCTCTGGTTAGAAAGATGCCAACCTTTTGTGTGTGTGTGTTTGTTGATTGTGAATGGGATTGTAATTTTTGAGTTTCTGTTCATTTATTGTTCGTGGACAGGAAAATGACTGACCTTTGCATGTTTATTTTATACCCTGAGACTTTACCAAATCTTTTTATCAGTGCAAGGAGATTTTTCACAGATTATTTTGGGTTTTCGAGGTATTGAATTATGTCATGTGCAAAAGGAATAACTTAACTTTCTCTTTTCTTATTGAATACCCCTGATTTTCGTTTCTTGTCTGATTGCTCTAGTTAGGACATCTAATACTCTGTTGAAGAGGAAGGATGACAGTGGGAACCCTTGTCTTGTTTTGATTTTCAGAGGAAACGGTTTTAATTTCTGTCTGTTTAGCAGTATGTTGGTTGTGAATTTCACATAGATGCCTCTTACTATTTTGAGGTATATTCCATCTATGCCTAGATATTTGAGGGTTTTTATCAAGAAAGGATGCTGGATTTTATTGAAAGCTTTTCTGGGTCTAATGATATAAACATGTGGGGATTTTTTTTTTACATCTGTTGATGTATTTAATTACTTTTATGATCATGTAGATGTTGAACCAGCCCTGCATCCCAGGAATGACAACTTCCTGATCAAGATGGATGATTTTTTTAGTGTGTTGCTTGATCCGTTTGCTAGAATCTTGTTGAGAATTTTAGCATCTCTGTCTTGTTGATTTTTTGTAGTATATTTTTGTGTTCTATGTCCTGTATTTGGGCTTTTATTTGGGTGATGTGAATTCTTCTACTGAAGATAGTTTTTTGTGGTCTTGCTTTTCTACCTCCCTTAGGTGATATGTTAGATAGTGATCTTTCTGTTTTCTACATGTGTGTTCATACAGTAGAGATATGAATTTATCTCAAAGGTTTTTTTTTTTTTTTTTTGAGTTGGAGTCTCACTCTGTAACCCAGACTGGAGAACAGTGGCCGCTCCCGGCCACCGCAGCCTCGCCTGCTGGGTTCCGGTGATCCTTCCGCCTCAGCCTTCCAAGTAGCCGGAACTACAGGCATGTGCTACCACACCCAGCTAGTTTTTGATTTATTGTAGAGATGAGGTCTCGCTGCCCAGGCGGGTCTCGAACCCACGGGCCCAGGCAATCCACTCATCTCAGCCTCCCAAATGCGCGGGATTACACGCGGAGCCACCAAGCCCGGCTTCTCTCAAACATTTTTAAGTTTTAAAACTTTTACTCTTGTAAGAATACTTACCTTAAAACACAGCAGTACAAGAATATTTATTTATATTCTGATTTTATAACTTACTTTGTTTTTGAAATTTTTAAGTTTTAAGCTCTTCTTCCTTTAAAAATAGACAAAAATATACACACTAGGCTTCCACAAGGTCAGTATTGCTAATATCACTCTTTTTCACCTCCATATTGTATTCATCTTAAAGGTCTTCAGAGGCAATAACAATAAATAATATAGTAAAGACATAAACCATTATAATAGATTTTATCATCATTATTTAGTATGTGCTTTTATACAACTGGCAATGTGGCAGGTTTTTACACCAGCATCACCAGAAGCACATGAGAAATGTATTACTCTATAGTGTTATGGTGTTATGTCACTAGGCAATAGAAATTTTTTCACCGCCATTATCATCTATTGGACCATCATCACCTATTTAATCCATCACTGACAGAAACATCATTATGCAATGCATGACTATTTCTGCCTAGGATCTAAAAAGGAGTTCTAGTCATCTGAAAAACACTAATGCT